>CABFOW010001646.1:0-115297 GCA_902141385.1 Timema californicum
ATATATTAAAAAAAACACTTTGGTGGTATTTAAAAATAGAATAGTAAAACTTAGTTGTTCAGTATGCCTAGTTGTTATTTTACCTTTATTTAAAAGTTGTTCAACCTAAATAAGTCAATTGTTAAGGTACATTTTTTAGTTAACATATTTGTTTCTCTAACATGATTCAAAACTTAATTCAATAATAAGTCAATGCATAAATTTGATTTTTCTTTAGCATTGTGTCTTACTACCCATTCAGGTTATATGATTTAGTATTAACACTAATGGCTTAGAGCTGAAAAAGAGTTGGTTTAAAGGAAGTCTACCCGCATTTGTGTGGAGAGTGAGAACCATTTTAAGAAAAACTACTGGCATTACACCTGATTGGGATCCAACCCTCTCCCTGTCATCGGCAGTCTAGTCTATTGTCAGAGTATTGTCTAAAACTATGAGGCCCCCGAAGCGGGTAGGCCTATATACATTTGGTTGGGTTTGATATTATTAATCTCTTAAATCCGATTTCACACTCAAATTAAATTTTGTGCATGAATAGCAACCGGTACTGAAGGGTTCTAAGATCAAGATCCGCTTCAATTGGCATACTCTGACCCAGTAGGGTGGGGCATATGTTTGAATCTTGGCAGATGCACTAGTGATAGTTTTTCTAGAAAAATTACTCCATTATCTACAGGTAAGGTATGCTCTTGAGCTTAAAAAAAAACTAATTTATGACATTTTGAAAGTAGAATATGAAACACATTTTGAGCAATATTTGCCCTTATTTATTCATGGAATTATTTATCTAATCAAATTAAATATCCACCACATAGATAAATTAGATTTTGGTATCTGTTAAAACTTACATTGGTTTGGAGAAAATTAAACAAATAGGATAGTAATATAAATAAAATTGAACAGAATGCTGAATTTCATATGAAATATTGCTTAAAATAAAGTCTCAATTCATATGGCAGTTTTAGTTGTTTTTAACATTCAATGTTGATTTTATATGAATGATAAGGGAACATTCCTCACAGTTTGTATAGCAGTCTTCTTGATTAAGGTCAGATTTTAAAATCGAATACATTCCACCACATCTGCAAGGGTACTGGTATGAACTACTATCAGCACACCATTCTAATTCAGACGATTCCAAAGAAACTAGTATTAAAGGTTTGTTTAAATATTTCGATTGTAGTAATTCAGCGTCATATTTCTTTCTCTGTTCAGGATCTCGCAAGACTTTCCATGCTTCATGTAACACAATGAACCTTTGATCTTCTTCTGCACATGGGCCTTGCTTATCAGGATGATATTTTAGAATGAGCTCTTGATATTTACTTTTAATTTCATTGAGAGAAGCGGAATTAACACATCCGAGAATTGAATAGTAATCTTTCATTTTGTTTGCGTCAATATAAAGGGGTCATTCTACTACAAACTCATTTTATATTAAAAAATAACTTGTATAGCACATATAAATGAATAAAAATATGAGGTTATGCAACAAACTAACAAAAGTTCAAAGTGGTCATATTGTCATGGATAAACGTAACCCATGTATCAAATATAATATAAAATATAGGTTTTTAGTTAGGGCTTTCAAATAAATAATTTTATTGAATTAATGTTATCTGCATATATTTATGAAAATAGGCGCAGCAAATGAACCGATAACATTTCTAATAACACGTGTTATTAACAGTGTTGCCAACAAAAGTTGGTAAATATAGAAAAATGTTGATAATAATTGCGTACAACATGTTATTAAAAGTTGTTGGTCTCATCTTGTTATTAACTTTGTTATTTAAAATAAAATGACGTTAATAACATTTGTTTCCAACATTTTGTGGATAACATATGTTATTAATTCTAGTAACATTTTGATAGCTTTATTATAAACAAAGTCAATAACATAATTCTCGCAACCCATCAATTTGTTGGTCTAGTCTAGATCAAAGAATGTTGGAAACAAATGTTACTAGCATTGTTTATAGAAGAAAATTCAACTAAATCTGTGTAGCAATGTTAATAACTGTCTATATTTGTGGATCTAGTGGTGTTGTGTCGGTATATCTTTGTATAGATTCAATGGGAATTGAGTGGTCAAGACAAACACGGCCAGGCTAATTGAGGAATTTAGGCTCAGAAAGTGTTTATGAAACCACCAATTACCGACATACAGAGATAAGCAAAAGAAATATGACGCCTGGAAAGAATTGGGAAATATATTTGACTATGAGGGTTCAGAGGTAGAGAAGAAACTAACAGAACAGAATAAACGACAAAGAGCTAGCATGGGTTTGTAGTTAGTTTCAACTTGTTAAATGAGTCCTTGAGAACAAAAGTGGTGTAAGGTTTTTTTCTTTTGTGTGGGAGTGCAAAAGTGGTGTAGCTCAAAAGACTATAAAATATTTTGAACAACATTTCAAAATTTGCTTGCAAAGTTAAATTATTAGCTTAAAACATACTTTTTAAGTGTGATTTGAAAAGGAAAATTTTCTATCTTAGCTATTTATTATTTTATAACACTTTTCCTTGAACGCTCATTATCCAAGAAGTAGGATTTTTTACTTACATCCCTTTTGCAATCTCATTATTCCACAAGTAGCTGTATTTCTACTTGAAAGAAATGTCTGTACACTCTACGTATCTCATAAAATTTGTTGGATGAGCTTCTTGGTACCCGTGGAAGTGGTGTCAATGCTTCATGTCCTTCACCCATAATTCTCCACTGACCATCTAACATTTGCCCAGTAGCTGGGTCTTTCTGGTTAAAAGGACAGTATATATTTCTGGATGAAGAGCTTTTCCTTAAAAAGTTATGAAGGTGAATGCAGGCTAATGTCACCTTAGTTGCTTTCTTGGGGTCCAATGACATTGGTTTTCTTAAAACACGAAAAACAGATGACATAATTCCAAAAGAATTTTCAACAACTCTACGTGCTCTGCATATTCTAAAATTAAAAACTCTTTCTAGAGAATCTCTTTCATGTAGCCTTGGAAAAGGTTTCATTAGATATAACCCCAAGGGGAAAGCATAATCAGCAATGAACACGAAAGGGCTGTCAATAGTTCTCCCAGGCAATGGAGTTGCTACAGGAATATTAAGGAGGGCATCATCAATCTTTTTTTAGTATAAAATTATCAAATATGCCACCATCTCAAATTTTGCCTTGGCATCCTACTCGTACATTAACACATAGAAAGCCGTAGCTAGCACCAACAACTCTCAGTAATACTATACTGAAGTAACTTATGTAGTTAAAGTAGTTACTTTCAATCCCCGGTGGAGCTTGAATTTCAATGTGTTTCCCATCCATGCTAACCAAATAATGGGGGAAGTTCTATTTCTGGTTGTACTCATTCGCCACTTTTAGCCATTTCTGTTTGGTCTGAGGAATCTAGAAAATCAATAAAACCATGTTACCACAGTATTTCCAATAAAAATATAACATTATTAATTTAGTTTGTTTTAATATAAGAATTTACATAGCAAATTCACTATTTTTGTTTCTGTTATAATTAAATTAGAAGTGGAATATACATATTTGTATTATATTTAAGGGTTATTTTCGTTCTTGACTCCAAACACCGTGGAAGAAGAGGATGGAAATTTTACGATTAACAAAGGTTTTGAAGAAGATCGTAAAACCTATGATTCTATTGATACTGAAGCAAGTATTATTATAAGCTATAAAATTGCATTTGCTGAAAAGTCAGTAGCAAAAAACTATTCAAGTCACCTACTAGATGGCAGCATACAAAAAGATCTGGAACACCTGTTGGTCCAAAAGGTAATCCAATATTAAAAGAAACGTTTCAGGTAACGCAATCCATGAATGCATCTAAAATGAACCAAGATGAATATGGCAAATTTGGTACTTACATCGCATCAAAGATTCGGCGTATTCAAAATGACTTTGCAAAATGTACTTTACAACATCATATCAATAACATGATATATGAGACTGAATTAGGCAAGTTCAAGTACCCACTGAGTTCTCACCACACAGTACATACACAACGTCTGGCTCATTCAGTAATCATGGTACTCCTCATCACTCATCCTCTAACCCTTCACCTCATATTGATGCGTATGGAAAAAACATAGAAAATCTAAATTTGGCAAATGGAGAAGACTTTATTGCAGAGATCGTAAAATAAGAAAATATTGATGGAGAAGGATCTTCAACAATGGTTAAAGATTACGAGAATATTCTGAAAATATACGGAATCAAGAACCGTGAAGCAAAATAGTATTCTGTGTTCCGGGTTTTAGTGAACTATTTCTTAAAGAAGTGACAATTTTTTTTAGTTTTTTTTACTTAATATAAATATACCGTGGCTTCAAACATCTTCGCCGCATAATCTCCGCCACCTATAAAAGTGCAGTTACACTTACCCCGTTTAGCCGGGAAACCAGCACCGCTCATGGATCCTTCGAGTACATCAACACTCCACTCACGTTAAACAAGAAAAACAAGACTGTTTCCTCGGAAGTTTACGTAGTTCAGCTGACTTTCCCCGAGTAGCGTACGCTGCGCAGGCGCTAGAACTTGGAGAAAGAAGCGGTCTTGGTGATCATGTGGTTTTCCCTACCACCCGTATCATATCCCTCTTGACGTTGTACGCAGGCGTCAAAGAGGGAAACTCTTGCTAATAGTGACATTATTGAACTTGTGTATCCACCCTCCCTTATTTTCCCCACAGTGCTAATCTGAATTTAAGCGTGTACCCGGCAAGGAGCAGTCACTCTCTGATGCATTTAGGATGTAGGATCTTTCTACATGTAAGTCTACGTTATATTGGAAATGCATTATGTAATTTGTAAGCTGGGGAGCATTTAAATTGTAGCTTAATTATGTAGGGACCGATTTGGATTTGCTTCGGCATTTTTTTTATGAATAATTTTACTAGTTTGGTTTTGTTGGGTGATTAGATTTGTTATGAATTGAGGCATTTTTTTGGACGTATCTTTTTTAATTTAGAGTCTATGGTAGTATATTCAAGTCAAGTTTTGTTATTTATTTTTTTAGGAAAAATTACGCTATTATGATTTGGATCCTGTCTTACTGTGCTAGTCGTTCTAAATGAATCTTATATGTATTGTTATCTTACTTTCAATTGTTACGCAAGGAGAATTTCGATTATTGTTTGTCGACCAGTATGTTTGTAAGAGATATAGTAATTTACAACATTCTTATAAACATTATATACATAAGCATTTTTTTTAATAACATAGCTACTAGCTGTTTCATCTATACTTATTTAGTTTTCATAACATTGTTGTCAACATTTTTGTATTCTACATTGATATTAACACATTTTGTTGCTAACTTCACAGTAGTCATTTTGAAGAACGTATTTTTTTGCTAGAAATATCTTTGTTACTAGAGTTTTATACTAACATTGTTACTAGCTAAATTTTCGGTGTAAAGCTGGCTTAGTCATGCAGAACAAAGAAATAGAAAAAGAGTATTCCTTAATTAGGAAAATAATTATTTTAACTTTAGAGTTTATCATTGCATAAGCATAACCACATTAGTGATATAAGTGTGGGTACATAAATTATAACCCACTTCTACAATCACCTTTGACTGAGATTATATTAATGTAAAACTCATAACCAATAATTAATAGTGCATACATAGCACATAATGTGCATTATGTTGAAATACATTATTCTCAAAGTTGGCGTTCATAATCAACACATAGTGAATAATGTACAACTCCAAAGTTGATTTAACTTTAATTTTATATGCCTATGCATCAATGGAGTTGAGTTGAACTTGAAACGTTATCAGCCTACTACTCTAACTATTATTGAAATTAAATGGGAATTATTAAATTTACTATTTTGTTATTAAAGTTAGTCTACCTTAATGGAAGTAATACAATTAAAAATACTAATCAATTTTGGTTTAATAGAACATGCACCAATTAATCAAGTTAATTTTATCTTCCAAAAGATCAAGTTTAGAATGTTGTTTTTCAAGCGAACTCTTATAAAAATAGTGTAAATTTCAAGTTCAATTACCATCACTCACTGCATAGCTTATAAGAAGTTAAAGTTAAATCAACTTTACATATTGTGCTTAATTCAATATTTATCGTTTATAAACACAATATTGGAAAAATTATATTTAAACTTCTTGCACACTATGTGGATACGCTATTCGCTATGCGTAAGTAAAACCCATACTATGTGGTTATCCATACAATGTTTAGTAGAAAAGTTAGTGCAATTATTATTCAACTTACATAGTCACACTCCAAACTTATGTTGGTCACGTTGAGTGCAAGGTTTCGCTTCAGGTGCTGCAGCTGGTGAGCGTATTCCATTCTACCCCTTCTTTCTTAATACCTACGCTTTCTTTGCTCATATAATATTAATGTAGTTAACTAGTAGATAATGTATTATATATTATAATTACTTCAGCGGGCTACAAATCAATAGATAATTTACTAGTGATGTTAAGTCTGTGGTAATTTAAAAAAAATATATATGTTATTCACTCAAAACATATTTTTACTGAGTGATTTTTCTTCAAATCTAAAAAAACCAACTAATACTATTGGTCAACATAAGAATCAAGGACCCCCCTCCCCTTTTCAGATGAATATGAAAGATAAATAAAATTATAATACAAAGCTATGATTTACCAATATTAGATCCCCTTCATGTTATGAATATTTATATAATTTATTGAAATTATTATTTACCATTACATTAAATAGTTAGATGTAACTCTGTAAATTATACGGTATAATCTTTTGTAGTCTCATAAAGTAATTGGGAATTTCTTCAAAGTATGAATCTTATACAAGTAATGAAGTGGATTGACTGTTGACTTGTAACTTCTTTACTTTGGACCCCCCCCTCCCGCCAACCCCCCCCCCCTAACATTAAGAATTTCTGTGTGCGCCCCTGATAAGAATGATCCATAAATTAATTTTAAAAATAATCTCAAATTTTGAAATGAATAAAGACCAGATTATTTATTACATGTAATTCATATACTACATATCTATTGTTCCCCAATTGATGTGACAAATATCTTTAGAATATAATTTTTAGGTGAAATAACGTCTAATTATTGGTCCTTTAAAAATGCTCAGATAGCGCTACTGCTCCAGTTTGCTCGGTGTATTTTTAATATTAGTCTGAGTAAGATGTCTATTGAAAGAGTTGTGTTTTGAGTTTGAGAAGCCACCCTCTTCAAATCATGGCTGCTGTGGGTGAGTTAAATTGGGCAATTTATGATTATTTTATATTCTGTTATCTATTTTTTTTATAATAAATATAAATGGTACTAGTAAATAATCACGTTTTGGAATATTTTAAACTATGTTAGTTCATTTATTGTTATATGCACTGCATGAACAGTTATTTCATGATTCTGTCATTTGACAGTTGTTTGTCAGTGTCTTTTCTTTATGTTTTTTACTATATCTCATTTAATTGAATATTAAAAGAATATATAATATGGTTTTAAATCTTTTATCTATAGTTCTTATATAAGTATTTGACATCTAAAATAATGATAATATTTACATTAAATACATACTAGACCTAAGGATTATCTTTTGACTAGAGCAAAGTGGTTGACTATTGGTTCTCTAAAGCATAGGCCCAACAATCTAAATTTATTTTCTAGATATTTACAATCTAAAGAGGAAATGGTATATATCTTTATTGACACTTTGGAGATGGGGTGTAATGAGTTAGATTGGATAGAACTAGCTCTAGATAGGGTTAGGTGGAATACTTTTTTTTAAGTGCGGCATTGTACTTTCGAGTTCCTAATACCATGAAGTAAGTAAGTGTTAAAAATTTATAATGTATTAAGTCAGGTGATCATGACACTTGATAAAAACACAAACTTGTATAAGAAATATCCTAAATATTTTAAGTTTATTAGGAAAGTAAAAAGAAAAAAACTGGGGTTGAAGTCGAAGAACCGTAGGCCTATCTTTTAGGCAATTTTTTCTATAAAAGACCTGAAAATCATATAATTTATACTTACATTAAATTTAACAAAATGGGGATAACTCAATGATACCGTGCTAGACATAAATTGAAGATTATTGAAAAACTTTGTTATGTTACTCAGTCAGTCCTCCAGTTAAACATTCTACTTGTTATTTTGTTTACATTTTCAGAGCAGCAAGAAACTTTGGACTTGTCAAACCAAGGAATTAAGAAATTAAACAAAGCACAGCCGAACCATGCTCATGTCACAAACCTTATTTTAAATGGAAATGAACTTCAGAGATGGGATAACATTGATTCTTACACAGAATTAACCAAGGTGAGCAATCTTTTTCTTGTCATTAATTGTCTTAATAGAAATAGTTGAATACACATATTTTGAGGACAGTTTTGCAGTACTTGTGCTTTGTCTATTTTACTAACCATTTATAAAACTTATGTCTGATACATATTTCGTACAAAGTAAACTTCCAGCAAGAATCTCATGTCTTATAGTCCATGCCGACTTATTTATTACTTTTAAAGCACTAACATTTAGTTATTTCTATTTATGGAATTTGATTATTTAAATTTATTTTGATCTACAATTGTATTTTTATAAATACAATTTACAGTTTCCCAATTTTAAAACCTGGAATTGTGTGGACCTATAAATTAACTGAGACGTTACCGGTAATTGTATTAGATAAACATTGACTGGCTACAAATAACTGTGCAGTCTGGTTCAACAAACATTAAATTTCCCGCTTACCCACATAACTGTACTGTACTTCAAATTATAATGAGTTCACCGATGACTATGGCTGGGAACCACCAACCTGGTAAAGAGTTGTTAAATAAAGTAATTGATAAAATAAATTATTAACTGCATAACTTCTCAAAACCAAAATCTTTTCATCCTGCTTACACAATTCCATATATTTAATAGGTAACTTAATTTTGGGAGTAAGAGTTTTTTTTAAATACTGAAAACTGTCAAAAAAATTTGATGAACCAAAAGACTTAGCTTAGGTTTTTATGTATTCACACTCACAAATGTGGTTGAGACTACTTCTATAACTATTCTCAACCTTTGGCAAGCATATTCAGAATTAACTTAAACTGTCAAGAGGAATACTAAAAATGTAACTGAACATGAAAGAGAATATGACAGTAATTTGGAGGGATATATTGTCAGTTTAGAGATAAAACTCATTAAGTGCATTTCTGCTTGAACTGAGTTTATATGTGTGTACATGTTAACATTTCAAGATCTATAAGAAGAGAAAGTCATTAAATGTGTAAACTTATATCGCTCTCTATTTAAAAAAAAGAAGAAATCATCAAATTCAACATTGAAAGCTTCTTTGACAGGTAAAAGTCATCATTCACTTAGCAAATCTCCAAACATTGAAAATGCTACTTAGTGAGTTTTACCTCTAAACCGACTATATAGTAATTGAAAAAATTGTGAAATTAAGTATTTATTAATCATTTAGTTACCCACCCTCGGATTAAATTTTCTTGTAAATTATGGTAAGGTAAGGTATTTTTAATGGGTATGTGTAAAAAAGATGTAGACCTAGAAAACTTGATAATAACCTTTCTTTGAAATATTTTTAATTTACAGCTTTCTGCTACTAACAACCAGCTATTGCGCATGTATGGAGTCTCTAGACTACATAATCTTACTTCTCTAAACTTGGCACATAATAACATTCTAACTATTGAGGGCTTGAAGGATTTTGTTCAACTTCGATGGCTGTGTTTGTCAGCCAATAACATCAAGGTTTGTAAGTTTTTGCTTGAACGCTCGGCTTAGTGGGTTACGTCCCTAACCTAATTTCCCTTTTCCAGCTTACCCTACACAGTACCTCACTCACTATTTTCTCCAACTTGTCATTATTGTCTCTATGGGATGTTGAGTGACAGTCATGTACAGTTGAATTCAGACCAGAAAGAACTTCCTTGTACACACAAACGGCAGATAACGTTCTTTCTATCAGAATCCCACGATACATTTGTGGGCTCCAAAGACTACCACTAAGATTATTATTATTATTATTGTTACCATCATCATCATCATCAATGCATCTTGCTACCCGTTCAGGTTGTACGAACTTACGCTAATGTGTAATGGTAGGGTGATTGTGAGATGAAATGGAGGACCTACAGTTTAACGTGGGATCCGAGAACCACGGTGGAGGCCTGGCATTCCCCACATTCACAAGATGTCTTGTCAGAGGTGAAGGAAGGGTTTGGTAATCAAGTAAATCTTTGCTAGAACTTCGGACCCCCAGCACATAAGTCTGACACCTTACCCCTAGACCGCCAGGTCAGCGTGCATAATTTATTAATGAATTTGTTCTACCTGAGAATAAAATAGATATTTGTTTTAATTTTTGTGCACTGGATGTTTGTTAATTTCCTTTTGAAATGGCACATTGAAACTTGTTTGTTCAAGACTAAATAATCAAGTGGGGAATAATGGTTGGTCTAGGCTATTGTCCTGCTGATGGAGTCCAGTTTTAATTTCCTATCAAGATCAAACATTACCCCGGGGACTTTTGTGTTTGTTTCATTTCATTAAATGTAAATAGATTTGTTAAAACACCAACAGTTTCAGTCCAGTTTTCACAGGACGAGCCTTATTCGACATATAAAAGTTACTAGATTTACTTTCACATGGTCATATGTAAAAGCTTGTGATACACAGCTATTACTTTATAAATATATTATCAATATCTTTGAAATAACACTCATAAAGAAATCATATGTTAATCAAATTTGGCCGTAGAAAAATGTGTTTGTTCTTTCTAAAAGTCCCTTCCTATGAAATTGGACTGTAGAATCCTTTATTTCCTTGAAAGGTTAAGGTTTTATCTTTCCCATTAGTGGTGATTTTAAATCCTTTCTCCAGACAAATTTTGATTCATTTACTAAAATGCACCTTTCTTTTAGTGTGCATTTGGTGACCTGGTGGTCTAGGGGTAAGGTGTCGGACTTGTGTTGGGGGTCCGAGGTTCAATCCTTAGTCCCGGCACAGATTTATCTGATTGCCAAACCCTTCCTTCACCTCTGACAAGATGTGTATTAATCACAACTTGTGAATAGTGGGGAATGCCAGGCCTCCACTGTGGTTCGAAGCCCATGTTAAATTGTAGGTCCTCCATTTCATCTCACAATCACCGTACCATTAAATATTAGCGTAAGTGCGTATAACCTTTATGGGTAGCAGGACGCGATGATGATGATAATAATTTAGTGGGTATTTAAATTAATTACAGTTGTTTAAGCTGCTCATATCTTAGACAGAGACTAACCCTCTTAACACTAGCACTAAAATTAGAACTAGTCTATAATAGCAAGCACATTAGTATTCTCATGCACACACAGTTTACCATGAAAGGCAGCAAGCCTACCTAGACAGGCTACACTCTGGTGCAGTATATCAGATAGAGTCCCACTCTTGTCAGTCACCTCTCAGGGTGAACAAAGTATATATATATATATATATTTTTTTCCTCCCACCTCTCACTAACTGTTCAGCTTAGACTCATATATGATATTACTCTAATTGGGTAAGGATGAGGAAGGAATCATTTTATGGGAAATATACCCGCTTTTGCTTGGGAGGAAAGGGAAAAACCAGACACTGATTCGAACCCTAATCTCCCTCATCATGGGAAGGCCAGTTTAACACAAGAGTGACGCCATAGACCGTTTGGCCACTTAAGTGGGTGAGTGTATAGTTAAAAATTATTATACTACTTAACTTAGCTTTTTAAATGTAAAAAAAACACCTATATATTGTATTTTAAGTGCAAGTGAAATAAATTAGAGACAAAATAAATAAAGTTATCAATAAAAAATGTTGGCGATCATTTTGTGAGTTTACTAATATCTTTGCACACACTCGGTTGATCTCTGGCCTAAAATGTTATCATATCTGTACCACTAGTTATGTCAACACTACATACGTTTCTTATTAAGTTGAATTGTGTAAATATTTCAGACTATAGAGCACCTGAATACCAATTTGAACCTAGAGCATCTAGATCTGTCAGAGAACAGTATTTCACACATATCAGATCTGTCGTATTTGAAGAATATTAAGGTAATCTAGTTGTGTCACATTAGTTGTATCTAGCTTCTTAGAAATCTTATTACCACTAACTCTTGACATTTTCATGTTATATTAACTTTGAAAACACATGTCCTATCCTTCTTTATAATTGTCCATTTTCTCCCTTTTAGGTTTTTTGGTTTCCTCTTTTAGGAAGTTGCGTTGTGCGTTTCACACTCCTCCCTGATGAGTTCCGATAGAATGAAACCTAGGCAGGGGGATTGGGTGGTGACGAACGATTTTCTTTAAGAGCTAACCATTACCTATTTGTCCAATGGCAGCAGTGTAAAGTGTGAACTGTGTTCTTCTTATCATTGTAAAACCCATATTGTGTTCGTCCCCTTTATATGTTTCTATCCACCTTTCCTGTACCTTCTTCCGAATTATTTACTTAGAATTTTCTTAAAACTTTTGTGCAATAAATTGTAAAATTCACAACTGATTAATCAAAAGGTAGTGGTTTCATCTTTTATTTTTTATTTAAGTTCCTTGTTAAATTAATATACATTTAATTATAGCAAGTAAATTAATAATATTTGCTAAGCTTGTAACTAAAGGGGGAAAAATGGCGCCCAGTGGTTGTATTTAACATATTGAGCCCCAGCTGGAATAATCAAATCTACTCCTCAAAATCAACTTGTTGACCCCACTAAACTCGTAAAAAAGTCCACAGTCATGGAGAAAATACTTAAAAAAAAATTAGTTTGATATACTGTTGTCAAAAATCTAGTTTTATGAGTTCGGTCCATTGGCCCACTGCTGCCCGGCTAGACATTCTCATCCTGTCCAAATCTCATTGGTAGCCCCAACGGGAGAGAGACAAAAAAGTTACACGTGCCAAGGGTGCAGGTATTTTCTCTGAATCCATTGTGGTCCTGCCACACCCACATGAATGTGTTCTTCTGTGCTGTAATAAAGGTCGCAAACAAACTACATTGCACGGCCCCAGGGTCCGCGTTTTGTGTGTATATTTCACTTGAGGTTGTATGGACTGCACTGGGGCTCAACGTGTTAATAATTGAAAGGAAGCTATGAGGGCAAGGCTTCTTTCCTTCTTTCATCGTTTACTAAGCTTGTAATTGGAATAGTTCATGGTGACACTGTTTACAGGAACTGCTCCTGCACAATAATCACATCTCACAGCTCCGTCAGTGTGAGCGCTATTTGCCCCCGAGCTTGGTGACCCTCACGCTTGCCACTAACAACCTAACTGATCTCAACGAGATGTCACACTTGGCCCATTTGACCAATCTGCGCGAGTTCTCTCTCGCTAACAACCCCTGCGTCACCATGACTGGAAATACTCCGTATCCTTCCTTGCACTAGAACTAACGTCTTCACTAAGTATGACTTAGCTTTGTTTGCTTGGTTGACATGAGTTGTTTTAACCTAAATACGGTATCTGTTTTGATTCTCTAAATGTTTCCCAAACTGTAGTATGCATACCACCGGGGATATGTTTAGGACCAATGGAGATATCCTGCTTGTTATTAATCATGATATATGTTTTTTTAATAGTAAGTCTGATAAACAAATTAACACAGATTTTGACATGTCATAGACTTACATACATACATACATACATACATACATACATAAATACATACATAAATACATATCTAATCATTCTTCTACAGATTAGCAAGAAACTTTGCATATAACTAAAAAAAACTATATTTAATACATCCTCACTTTCTACACACTTCCCTATCCTTGCATACTTCCTTCACTTAAATGACAAATGACATCCATACACTGAGATATACAAGTTTTTTTTATTCTTAAAACTCTTAATGTTTCTTTTTTTCACACATTTGTTTATGACATTCAGCCACATCTTACATGGCCTACCCCTTACTTTAAAAAAAACCACACACACACACAACCTTCATATAATTGCTTTGTCACACTCTCCACACTCATTCTCTCAACACACCCAAACCATCGTAAGACATTTATTTCACATTGACCTTTTGGATTCCCTTTCAAACTGCACTCCTTGAGCATCTATTCATTACTGACTCAGTATAAACGAGTTTTTCTACATACATTTATTAGATATCTCATTCTAACTGCATTCATCTTGCTTTTGTGTTTCTTCGGATATAAACGTTTCCTACCCTCTGTCACTGCTTTGTTTAGCTTACAACTAAAGCTTTATTCAAATTTTGAATGTTATGTTAAATTTGACAAGCAAGCACATATTTGTTTCCTTTTTTTCCCCCCCTTTACCTTCTTGAGCATTCTTACATACATTAACAAATATTTGCTTGTTTTCAGCCTTTTCTCAATAGTTCTAGAAGGTCCTTAACTCTACATCCTTGCATTTTCACATTTGTAAATTTAATCTGTTGGTTTTTCTTCTCTTATAAATACCTAACAAATATTGTGTTAATTGAACCACTGCTTTGCTAACTAACCATATAATAAATTATTAAAAACTAAATGCTTTACAAGTAAATTTCAATAGATTTTTATCACTTTGTCACCATTACTACATTAATATATGTCTTTTATCATTTCGGAATCGGTAAAGGGTTTTCCCTTTTAGTAAATAGCCAGGTCACTCACAAAGATGCTGCGGTAGCTTTCACTTTCTGTGATCAAGCCAGCATGAGAATACTACTTCCTCTTTGATAAGAGGCTGGCAAAGATTCAACTTTTGAAATACTCAACACTGAATCGCTAGGGTACGATTTTTCAAAAGATTCATGTTTACTTTTATATTGTCTTTTCAAGTTGTAATCCTTTATCGCAGAGACACACTCGTTGCACAAAAGACACGTTGGCTTAGCGTTAGGAGTGTTTGCAATATTAATACATACTTATTAGTCCACTGACCGTTAAAACAACGCTTTTCATCCTTTTCTTACTTCTAAAATTAGAAAGTGCTGTTCTAGAGAGAGAACGAACAAACCTAAAATATAAGGCTTGCTAGCAAAGCACTTTGCTATTATGTTACTATAAAGAACGCATGAACAATAAGTGAGGCTAATATAAACTGGAGAGACGTCTACTGCAGTGCACATTGTGAAGGGGTGAAGGGGGGTATGTCATACCTTACTCCCCTGTCACTTGACAACTTGC
Organism: Timema californicum; assembly: GCA_902141385.1. NCBI lineage: Eukaryota > Metazoa > Arthropoda > Insecta > Phasmatodea > Timematidae > Timema > Timema californicum. The sequence continues at coordinate 15,171 of CABFOW010001646.1, forward strand.
ATTGTTCAAGGCCAAATGCAAATATATGTTATATGGCGCTGGACGCTAATTTAATAGCGTTGTCTTAGACGATTTGACGATATAAATGGGTTAAAATGATAGCTAAAGCTCACATGACTTAACATATGAATATATAAAAGCAATTTTAGCTTCTTTTTTTTGTAACTGTTCTTCCAATCAAAATCTTTCTATAGCTTGGTGACTAGTTGTCTGTTCACACTTGAATGCATTGGGATTATTAATTATTTTATTGCATTTAACATGAAGGCTTAGATAGAGTACATTCACCATCCGAGTTTACTTGTATGACAGCTCAAAAAGTTCCTAGAAATAGTCTCTAATGCATCCCCACGCCAACAGCTGACATCTTTCACTTTGGACAGCTGTAATGAAAACATATGGTAATGTATGAGTGTGATAGTTAACCACAGTAATTTAGGCCGATATTGAGGTTGGGCACAAAGCTTATTCATTGTTTTATTCCACTTAAAAAAAGTATTATTCACAGCACTTTCACAAAAGGTCTAACAAATATAGATTCAAAATGACGACCAAAGAACTTAAACCATGTGATTGATCATGACACAAACAAATTTCTTACAATAGTGCATCCACGTAGTTGATAAAAATATTTTATTCGGTTAAATATTTTGAAATATGATAAAATATTCATAAATTAATTTTAAGGGTCTGTGTGTAAAAAATAAGGGTCAAGTATTTTCTATTTTCCAAGTAAATATGATGCCTGTATTAAAAAGTATTAAGGTATGCACTATATTACACATTATTGATAACATTCCAAAAATAAGAATAAGTATTTTTAATTACGTTTAAAATATTGTTTAAGATAGTATACAAACTAAAAAGAAATTATTTAAAAAAATGAAATGATATGAGAAAATTTAATTTTATGTTATTTTTAATATAAAATATAACATAAACTTAAAAAACCTATCATCTACAGCAAAACAGCGATCTTTGACAAGTGTTGGCAACCCAAAACCTATAATTTTTAAATTGCCATTCAGGTAAAAAGCTGTGGTTAACAGGCTAGAAGAGTATTAGTATGGGGGAAAAAATCTAGTTCACTAGTTCAGGTTTTGAAGCCTGAACATCCCTTTAGTAGTGAGCAAGTGCAATCTGAGTTGAACCTTAAAAAACAGTTAGTTCTGCCCCCCGTAAAGATGGATTGAGATTTTGAAACCTGCTTTAAAGCAAAGGTTTATTGAAATATATTAATGGCGCGAGTGTTAATCAGACCTATCAGGGAAGTAGAAGGGACTGGTGGGTATTATCTCATGTATGCCAGGGAGATATTAGGGTTTTGTATTGGTGTGTAAGCTTCCAGTTGCGAGAAGCGGTATTGCAATTCTTGGGGTCCACTGCTATTATTTTTTTACTAAGCATAGTATCTTACCACTTTCTTTATCAGGTGAAGAATGCATTTTGTTAAAATTCATCCTCTTTGATTATATTTTTTGTTGAATTGGCTATTTAACGCTTCTGATAGCCAACACTGACACCAAAGCATTCATATAGAAATACAGTGAAACCTCAATCCGGATTCTATTAAACCGGATTTCGCTCAATCGGGACAGCCCTTCTCAAAATAAGACATTTATAAACACCAATAATAAAACTGGGTTGCTAGAGCATGACTGCAAACTATGGACGCATTTATCGTGTGCATTGATTTATAATTTACAGATTATTACCAATTTATATTACTTTAAACAAAAAATAGAGTGGTTTGTTTTTGTATAGGATGTTTTAATCGTACTTTGGCTTGTTTTATAGGTTTTTTAATCCGAACTTTCATTAATCCAGACAACTTCAAGACCCAATTAGTCCAGATTAATGAAATTCTACTGTATTATCGAATTTTCATAAGTAGGGCCTTTTAAAAAATACAAACCTTTTTGTGGCCAAAGTTGAGATTATTTTATTATTTTATTAGTGCTATTTTATAGATATTGTAATATTGCTCAAAATTGACAGCTTGACATGGCTCGATGCATGATTACATTAAAATAGATCAATTAACTTCTTTAGCTGTCAGATAAGATGACCCTTCTTATGAAAATCTGACTATACAAACTAAGCGTGAAGATGTGGATATTTTAATAGAACCATTTGTTCCTTTGTTAGTAAAAAACCTTACAAGTTTATAGTGCAATTTTTTTTATAGCATATGAACCACTTTATGCAGATTTTGATTTGTACTTAGCACATTTTAGCTCTAGACCTGTTGACCAATGTGGAATCTGACCCCTCCCCTTATCTTCTAGTGTTGTGTTCTTTGTGATGTGTGTCTAGTGTTTCTGGTGGTCTGGTGTTTTCTCCTTAACCCTAGTGCTAGTGGCTTTGACTACCGTCCGTTTGTCATTAACTGGTGCATGAGCCTCAAGGTCATAGACGGCTATATGGTGGACGCCATCGAAAGGTAAAGAGCTGATTTGGAGCCGTTTTGTCCCTATGCCTTTTCCCCAGTGGTCGTTTGGCCATGTCATGGAATCTTCATGGACTAGATTAAAGTTTGTCGAAGACATTAGAATGATTTATTAAGAACCCATCTCATTCCACGGATAGCGAATAATTTAAGTAATACATCTCAAATTAGGTGTTGCATCATGGTTTGGTTTATCTACTCTTCTTTATAAAACAGTGAAAAGGGGGGAAAAACAGGTTTACTGTAAAAGAACAACACAATTGGGGAAAAAAAAACTGTAATAAAAGAGTTATTAAATTGATTCCAATTTATCTATTATTATTATTATTATTAGCACAGCGTCCTACTACCCGTTCGGGTTATACGCACTTACGCTAATGTGTAATGGTAGAGTGATTGTGAGATGAAATGGAGGACCTACTGTTTAACGTGGAATCCGAACCACGGTGAAGGCCTGGCATTCCACACATTCACAAGATGTCTTGTCAGAGGTGAAGGAAGGGTTTGGTAATCAGATAAATCTTTGCCGGGACCGAGGATTGAACCCCGGCCGCCAGCATAGAAGTCTGACACCTTACCCCTAGACCGCCAGGTCACCAATTTATCTGTTGTCAAATAAAGACTTAGAAAACCATGCTTATTAGTGATTTCTGGTTTGAGTGTGATCTTGTTTCTAATATTCTGGATAATAGGCCGTGAGATGGGCGTTTAATAAAAGCTCTTAAGTCTCATGTGCATGTCTTGTGTTGAGTTGTGTGTGCTTTGTTTTGCTGGGGTCTGCAAATTGAGGTTAGACGTGTAAAACTAAATTTTATTACATTATGAACCATTTCTTTAATCTATTTTTGAGGATTAATTATGACTATAATTTATTACATGTTCTTCTTAGATGTTATCAAAGGAGTGAGCTAGAAATGACTTCTTTTACACTTTTAGTAATATTGCACAATTTTGAGCATAACTTTTCCCCCCAAAAATATTAGTACAAACCTGCATTTAAACAAACTATACTGTCCTGAATGTCTTAAAACATATTAAACCTTAATATACTATGAAAATTATTTTTAATTTTGTCAATTGATGTAGGTAATCCATATGAATTTCAAACCAATATATAATTGTATGTAAGATACATAATTTACAGACTTCTTAAACCGAAGTACCTAACTATTGAAGTAAAAATCTTAGTTAACAAGATTTGATATTTTATTTGCATCATATTAGGTTATTCACTCATTCAGTATTATAATAAAAATATATCAGTTACAATAAAATTGTATTCATTCATATCATGTCCATCTAGAAGTTGATAAGCCTTTACTAATAAGCTGTAGAAATTTGTTTAGTTGGCTATTATTTTTGCTGTTAGATATTAGCAACAATGGCAATAATATGTTTAAATACATTTAATTATTTATGATTATTGATAGTGAAATATTAAATAATTAATAGCAGTAGTCTATATTTTATTTTATAATATCTTGTTTTGGATTCATAGCTTAACATTGACATGTTCTTAATAAGAGAATAAGGATGAGATACCTAGTAGAATTTTGAGTAGATCTAAGTGCATTTTCATTGAGAGAGAATGGAAAACAATTTAGAAAAATACCCATTCAGTGCACCCATAACCTGACCTGGTAACTGGTAATTTAGCCTTCTGCAAGAGCAACATCTTAGTCCGTGCATCTGACGATGAATGTTAATAATTTAAGATACTAAATGTATGCCTACCTAAAAAATATGTTTTTTTTGCAATAAAATTATTTAAGAAGCTTGTAGGTGAACACTATTCTCCTTCATAGAAATGTTCACTTTGACCGCAAAAGTATTTTTTTGGTTCTAAACATTTTTCCAGGGATTTGGATAGTTTCATACATTTGCTGGAGATTACAACCGTTGGTTGGTCATTGCTTTTTAAAATTACATTTGACTTTCAATGTATTGAAATTGCAGTAATTTATTTCTTGAAAACATTTACTATTTCAAGATTAATATACATAACTATTTAAATAAATAAGACGTATGAATAAACACATTTCATGTGAACTCATGTACAGTAAGCGACTTTAATTTTATGGGCTAAGCTCCCAGATTTAATATTCTCTTATTATCTCTTAGCTTGTTCTTGAACTCTCGTTCTCTTTCCAGCTTGAAGGCAGAGTGGCTTTACTCACAAGGTCGTGGGCGGCAATTTCGGTCCGGGGAGCACCAGGCCCTATCCCAGTACTTGGCTAGTGTTTGCCCTCTTTCTGGGGACAGCCTAGAGTCTGAGGAGGAGAGGAAGCTGCGTCTTATCCTCAGCAAGGCTCAACATCACCAGCAGCAACTGCGAGAACAGTTGACTGTCAACGGTTAGTCAAGTTTCCATTTGTTTTAACCTCTCTGAGTGAAATATAGGCAGGAAAATTATAAGCTACTTACTATTAAGTTTCCCACTGGTTGTGGGCACACGGATTAAATGCCGAGCTCATATAGTCTGGTTTTAAAGGGACTTGGAGCTCGGAGCTTGAATCTCCGCCGTGTGTAATAAGGATGTTTATTCCATAATGGTTTTACCCAGCCTCTCGCTATACAAATAAGAGTACATTTCTTCTTTGATTAAACCTTGCTCGTCTTAAACCCATTAGTGTTAACTAAATGTGTATAGTACAGACAAATTATATATTTTTTTAATAAACTTACTAAATGTTCGTCATATAACTCTATAAGGAAAAGTGTGAACTGTGTTCTTCTTTTCATTGTATAGGCCATATTGTGTTCGTCCCCCTTTTATATGTTTCTATCCACCTTTCCATGTACCTTCTTCCAAATGTTTGTCATAGTGATTATGAGAATAGCTCTTGGTACTCAATCGCACAAGAAATTGATCCTAAGTCTCAGCGGACAAAGTCTTATTAATCTTGCTCACACCCAAATATTAATTTTAGGATGTAGCAATTATTTTAAGGGATAGAAATCCTTCAAATATACTTAAATTCACACTTAATTTGTCTCTTATTCAAACTGTTGTGTTACATAATACACAATATGATTGTGTGGATCAGGTAACGGAGTACGGGGTAGAGGCGCCGTGTTAAACAGAAGTCAATCATCCCCTGCACCGTCCCCTGCCACTAGGAGGAGGCTGTGCGGCAAGAACAATTCTCCTCGCCGGATCAGTCAGTACCACCTCAGAAAAACTAACTTTCCACTCTAGTATTGTCATTTGTGACATTAAGAAGTGATATAATGAACTACTGACAGTTTGATCATTTTCACAATATTGCATGGGTTTTAACTTACTAGGAAAAATCACAATTTGTGCAATTTTTATAGCCATAAAGTCTTAAAACTGGAAGACCAATATTTACTCTTGACAAAGTGGCACTGAACGTCTCTCTCTTTAGTAGATTTTATTCTCCATTTGGACAGATTTGGTAATATTTTCTATTTATTACCCACACTTTCAATTCTTCTAATTTGTAGTCATTAATAATTTAGAATAATTTTTTTCTTTACTATAAAGTAGAAGTTAAACATATTACCAAAACCTATTTGTTAAGGTATATTAAAGCTAGTACTGGATGTGGGTTTTGCCATCTTAATTTCATGTTTTAAAATGGTGTATTCTCATAGTACGACTATAAATATGCTTATAGAAAACAAACTAACTATTGTGGATTGGTAAATGTGTCGCTAAGGTATGTCGAGAGAAGTGAGAACGGATGTTGGCAGGCCTGATCGCATGGTTGCCAGCTGTCATGGCACAGTTGGATCTGCGGAGAATGATGAAGCGGGATTGATGTCCCGCAGTCTGGACCCCACCCTGCTCTTCTCTGCTGCCAACCACCTACACGATAGTGTACCCAGTGATGTACCGGAGGAACAGCTGCTGGAAGCTACCTCACAGGAGACAGGTACTGGGGTGTTTAATTGTACACTATTTTTACCCTGGATATTAGCAGTCTTATCTTGGCAGATAGACTATGCCTCTTGCTATGTCATATTCGAACCTTACAAGCTAAGACTGCTACCGTCTAGGGTAATTAAGTGTACATTTTACTTTTAAACTTTCAACTTTTTTAGATAAAATCTGATGTAAAAGAGCTTTATACCTCCTGAAAGCAGCTTATTTGTAAGTTGGTGCAAGTGATAAGGCAGTCTCACACAATATTTGTGTTATATGTGATGATGAAGAATTATCATGTTGGCCAGAAAATAAAGGATACACATTTGGTTATATCAATATATACAAATATAGTTACTAATCGCCGCTTAAATTTGGCATAGCTATTTGAAAATAGATGAACCTTGATAGTTACTAGTTTCCACTTAAATTTGGCAAAGTATTTTAAAAATAGATGATCCTTGATATTTACTAATGATCACTCAAACTTGGCAAAATTATTTATAAAACAGATGAACCTTGATTATCTTTTTTTTGTGTCTACAACATTTGAGACAATATGGCTGTCGAACCTAATTACCAAACCTTCAAAATTAGTTTCTTCATCACATATATATGTTGTTTATTTACAAATGATCTAATTTTTAGTGTGATTTACTTAACTTTTTATTTTCAAGTGATCTAATTTTTTGTATTATTATTTTTTGTTTCCTTCAAAATAATACAATTTTAAGTGTAAAAATTTTCATTTTTCTTTTGAAATCATGAAAAAAAGTAATATTTTATGTGTGAATATTGTTTTTTCTCTGAAAGTGGTTAAAAATTTGGGTTGCGGGTTATATTCGAGACAATATGGTAAAGCACATGTAGAGCATCTTCTAGCTCAGTGTTTGCTGAATTGCGATGTGCATACCTTAAGGGGTACATGACCTACAACTGAGTTTTATTACTTGGGGAATATTTTTATTTGATTTTTTTATAAAATTAATGCATATTTTAATGTGATGTCAAGCAAGGTATTTTATAATACATATGAAATAAAGTGTATAAAACAAATTAATAGGATGCAAATAAGTAAATAAATATAATAGAATGATAGAAAAATGAAGTATAAAATAAAGCAAAAACACTTGACACATATTTGGTCTACCAAGAAAGCTCCATTAAAATTTCGGTCTACTTATCATATTTTACAAGATTTACTGTACCCATTTATTTTCATCTTTTATGGTGCGCTCTAACCGATACTTTAGCTGGGCCCTAGGGATATACAATAGGTGAAAGCTTGAGAAACAACTGCTCAAGTTTATTGGTACAATGTATACTTGCATTAAGTAGAATCAATGAGAAACGAAGTAAAAACAAATAGTCCTTGTATATTTAATATCACAACTTTAAACCCGAATGGGTAGTAAGATGCGGTGCTAAATAAAATAAATAAACATAACTTTATCACATATCTGTATGAATAAAATGAAGAGTTTGTTTGTCATTAATTTTGTATAATATCTACAACATGCAGATGTCTGGAATTTTAAAATAAGTACACCCTGTGCACGAACATTTGTGCTTTGAAGCCTAAATTTTAAAATTGGGGAGTTAAAAAAAAAATTGACTACAAACTGGGTAGGAATAAATAAAATGAATGGATTTTTTTTTTCTATCTGCTTAATAAAGCAAAGAAAATATGTATGAAATAAAGTGCATTGAGCAAAAAAAAAAAAAATTGATAATACTTCCTAAGGAAGATGCTATAATGATATCGAAATATTAATGTGTGTGTAAATATGTGTTATTGTTTATACTTTTATTTGTGCTCTACCATTTTCCTAATATTCTATCATTTTATTTATTACTAAAGCAAAGAAAAGTGTTGACTGGGGTAGTGCCGGGTGCATCTGCTGGTCACCTATATAATGTTCCTGGTAATTGATCGTAATGTTTTCCAAACTTAACCAAGTATAAACATATTGTTTATTTCCATTTTGATATGTGAATTAGTTGATGTTCTGTATTTGACATGTTTTCTTTCTTAAATATTGTAATTAAATGGGCCTCTTAGCTCCTTGAGTAGCCCTCCTGCTTATTGAGCAAATAGACTTGGGTTTGATTCTCAGCATGGTCGAAATATGTTTAATCGAGAAAATGGGGGCTTTTCCTTTTCACATTTGATGAATTGATGATCAAGGACTTGGTGTTTTGTATGTTATAAAATTAAGTTAGTTTGTAAGTTGTATGTTTTAATGTTGATTCATAAAATGCATATTAAATACCCTCAAATAAAATGTTTAAAAATAATTCTTAGTTTATACATTCTTTTCCTATCCCCAAGAAGCGAATGAGGTTGGCGGCAGTTTCCCACTTCAGACAGCCACCAAACTAGTCCCGGTGCCAGAGTCCTTGATGAGTCCAGATTATCGGCCAATGGCTCCTCCGTCCAGCAAGGTGCTGTTGCGCCCCAAGTCTGCCATTGTAAATGGCCGGAAAAGTTCTGTGGTCTCTAGGGGATCCCCTAAGCTGTGTCGCAGTGCACTCCACTCAAGCCCCCTACCACGCCCCCGCTCCATGGGGGACGCCAGACTGAGCCCACGGCCGGCTACCGGCCAGCCCCGGCGCAAACCCAACTCTCACACACAGGTACCTTACTTCCCTTGCAAGCTGGACCCCTTGGATGCACGAAAAGTTATCCGAGTGTAAAATCGGGGATATTCTCTTTCATGATGAACATTAAAAAATAAATAGAAATGAGACTTTTTCAGTAGGATTCTTAAGAAATATTTTAATTTTATTTTACTAACTTTCAAATTAGGGTGAATGCACATTCACCTGACTCAAATGGGAGAATTAAATTCCCAAGTCGGGGAAAAAATTATTAATGATACAAATCAGAATTTAACCCCTGATATCAATATTGTGATTTTAACTAATATTATTAACACTTTTACAGACATTATCTTTTTATTTCATTTAGTAGACTGGAACACAAAACTTGAGTCACTTTGCTTTTATTTTAAGACTACCTACATAAACACAAATTGAGTGTCCTTAAATGTAATCATACTACTTATATATAATGTTAATATTTATCCTAAAATAGGTTAAAGGCAGGAAAACATGTTTGTATTCTAAAATAGATATACACTTGACTTAAAAACCAATTTAAGACATTAAATACATCATAAAAATACATAGTCACATTAAAAAACATCCATTAAATCTATTTATTTATTTGGAAAGGTTTCTTTTTATAGGGCATCCGTGGTTGGAAGGGTGGTAGGTAGGTGACAGCTAGGAAAAGCTACCATATATCCATTCGCCAAACCATATTATGATGATTTGTCATTACTTTTTACTGTCAAAACTTTCACACAACCCTTATTCATACAAAACTCTTCAGTCTAGTTGGATTATCACCACAAATGTGTATTTTACAACCAAAAAAGCAAAAAGAATACAAAGTTAATTGATTAAATTATATAAGTCTCATTCCGAAAGTTGTGTGTTGGGAAAAAAAATGCATTGATAAAATATTGATATAGTATATTAAATAATATGCTCGTTCAACGGGACTGCCTTAAAATTACTAAAAAATACCTTAAAACAACTTAACTCAATAAGGAAAACCTCTTTTCGCTTTATGAGGTAATTGTATAATATTTGGAAGAAGGTATAGGAAAGGTGGATAGAAACATATAAAAGGGGGACAAACACAATATGGCCTTTACAATGAAAAGAAGAACACAGTTCACACTTTACACTGCTGCCAATGGACAAGGAGGTAATGGTTGCCTCTTAAAGAAAATTGATCGTCACCGCCCAATCCCCCGACCTAGGTTTCATTCTATCGGAACTCATCAGGGAGCAGTGTGAAACGCGCAACGCAACTTCCTAAAAGAGAAAACAAAAAAAAACAAATAGGGAGAAAAAGGAAAATGGTAAAGAAATATAGAACACATTGGCAGCAGTGTAAAGTGTGAACTGTGTTCTTCTTTTCATTGTAAAGGCCATATTGTGTTCGTCCCCCCTTTTATATGTTTCTATCCACCTTTCCTATACCTTCTTCCAAATCTTAAAATGACTTAGAAATTCTAAAAATGACCCAAACTTAAAAAGTCTTATAAAATAAAGATTTTTACAAGGGGATCATGAACAGAGTTCATGTACTTATGAGCAATATATGGTACCAAAAAAAAAAAAGAATTTATGTCATCAAAATCCGGGCTCTGTTTACTAACAATTTTAATTGTTATTGTAGTATAACAACAACAATTATTTCCAAATAGGTCGACATTATGGACTTCCAGTCCATGGTTTGTAATAAAGCACCTCACTCCCCCCTCCCCCCCTGTCAGATACCACCTCTCCTACGATGGATGCCCTATTAATAAAGACATACAAAAGGTGAGGTTATTTTTAGTGGAAAAGTGGTATTTTTCTCAAAAAGTGATTATATTATATGGTGAAAGTGATATCATTATTTACATAAATATGAGTCGGTATCCAGTAAAAAAAACCCTAGGATATGACTGTCTACATTTTTCATTCATATTGTGTATTTAACTATTTATTTACATATTCGGAGAAGAATCAAATATAAGTACTCACAAAACATATAACACTTAATGTCAAACTCGATATCTCGATATCATTCCAGTTTTACAATTAGCAATATCAGAACAATGGATTTATGTTTGGACTAAACATTAACAACATCGAAACATGTTGTCATACAAGACTAAACAACTATAAAATCAGGAAAAGCGAGTAAAAATAAAGAAGATTTAATTTCGACAAACATGACTGCCTTTGGCATGGACCATATATATTAATGTACTTGTTTAACATAACATTGCATAACATCTTTTAAAAGCTGAAAACAAAGAATCATTACATCAAAATTTAAGTATTGAAATGTATAAAAATAGAAATCGTGGTTTTTAATGTTAACCTTAAAAATACACTTAAATCCATGAAAATACTTGTAAATCCTGGATTTACAAGTATTTTCATGGATTTAAGTGTATTTTTAAGGTTAACATTAAAAACCACAATTTCTATTTTTATACATTTCAATACTTTTACCTTACTTAAATTATACCTTTAAAATCTGCAAAAACGATAAATATTTGTACAAACGTAAGCACTAGCAGGTGCTACCACATTGAAAATTATATTGAATGTCATGGTATTTGCCCAAATTACAGAAAAATTGTGTTTATTTAGAAAAAAAAACCTTTAAATTTGTGTTATTCCCGCGAAAACAGTAGAATTCTTGTAAAAATTCACTTTATCGCAAATGCAAATTTTTCATGTTCCTACCTATACATCATGCAACCATGTATAGCAACAATAGGTGGAAGTAATAGAATATTTTGTAAAAGAACAGTGCTTTTTATGAGTTTAATAACTATTTTTCACTATACTCGGACTTAACTGAGGAAAAAAATAATTAAAATAGGATTAACACATTAACTAATAGGATTCAATAAGTAAACCCATGAATAAAAAAAAATGTTCAGCTAAGAAATCTTCACGAAGGAAAACTCACAATTTGAAGATCAATAAATATATATCTACATCCTGAACAGTGATTAAGGTGCACATTAATAATGAATAAAACTAACAAAGTAAACATCTTCTCAAGTATAGGTGTAGCTTCATTATTTATTTTAATGCTTTCGAAGGAAGAATATGGCTTTCATATTTGTTAGATTTATAAACTGATACTAGAGTTACTCTTTTTAGTTTGTAAATAATATTTGTTGATGAGTTACATATCTTGTAAATAATATTTGTTGATGAGTTACATATCTTGTAAATAATATTTGTTGATGAGTTACATATCTTGTACTCATTACAAGACAGTATTAGGATAATAATCAAGTCTCACAGATTGTGGTGGGCAGGGCATGCTGGGATAATCTAAAACCATGATCTAGGTACTGGCAGCCAAACCCAATGGTACGAGAATGAGACCATTGGGAAGACCTAGACGCAAATGGGAGGATAATATTAGAATGGATCTGAATGAAATAGTGTGTAACAAGGTGGACGGGATAGAACTAGCTCAAGATAGGGATAGGGTTTAATGAGGTGGATTGGATAGAACTAGCTCAAGATAGGGATAGGTGACGTACTTTTGTAAGTGTGACAATTAACTTTAGAGTTCCTACTTCCTAATATCATAAAGTAAGATAATATTTGTACCGTTTTATTTTCTTTTGACCATCGAAAAGTATAAAATTTATTTTAATCTAAAACTTAACATTTCTTGAAGATGTGTCGTGTTGGGTGGATATGTATCTTGTGTATGTGTTCCAGCATCATCATGACCCTACCATCAGCAGCGATGAAGATAGCGAGATGTCAGCGTCGAAGCTTGAAACAATCAGGCACCGTGCCCAGGAACGCTGGCAGAGGAAGGACACTGTCAACACGGTCAACAACAGTGTGGCAACTCACGCTGTTGAGGTTAACTACGCCGCTCCAGACACTGCGGGTAAAACCATCTTCTTAATTTATAATATTATTATTCTGAAAAGTGATATAGAAGGACTATATCATAGATCTGTGGCTTATCTTGCAAGAAGCTCAAAACATAATAGAAATAAAAAAAGAGAACAACTGGCGATATACAGTAACAGGAGCCCAGTAGGGGGTTGCCAGCCGAGAGAAAAAGGGGGAAAATGAGGTTTACAATGTCACAACTATAATGAATTCTCAATCTTAGCGATAGAGCCAGAAATCGGGAAGAAAATATTGCACCATACAGTGTAAACTATGGGGGATCAACCAGAAAATAAAGAAATATCCAACAACATATTTTATAAACTGGTCTCTCTTCCCAAAATCTAGAAATAATTTTATTTTGTTACAAAACTTAATTTGGCTATTTCTTTAGCTTTTCTTTTATTGATAGTGATTTGAAAAATTGAAAATAGTTTTGTCGATTATAGGAATGGGTATTTTAAAATCTTGAATCAATATGGATACTAAAAATTGTAAGATGTGTTTCTATAAACTTGTACTTAGCTTATTTATAATAATATCTAAGATTTTTAAATTCCATTGTAGCTTTGAATGTATAGTAAATGCATGAACTAAAACTTTGAAATATTTTCGTGAAATTAATTTTTGGCATTTTATTTGTGAATAATTGTCAATATGTTGATTCTAATTAGAATGAATGCTATTCAACTTTACACATATTTACTTGGTTGCAGACAACATTGTTTTTTACCAGAAATTGCCAAGAAAAGTAGTACCAACTAAACCATTATAATTTTCTTCTTAATGCTCCCATAAGTTATAACAAATCAAAGTTTGCAGTCCAGAAAAAATATTTCCCTCCACCAAACACTATTAGTGGAGAAGAAGTATATATCTTGGATTAGATTATTATGACAGTCAGACTGTGATGAAATTCAAATATTTAAAATTTAAGAATTTCAAATTTAGACATAGTTTTTATATATACCTAAGTTTGAGTAGATTTTTTTTACCATTTTTAGTATAAAAATAACTTTTGATTACCAATTTTTTGTACCGAAAACCAACTTTTTATTGAACAAGATCCAATCATTTTATTTATCACAATTGAACATCTTTATGAATTAAATTAAAGATTCAAGGATTCAAAAATTTCATTCTATGATGCTTACTAGTGATCCAGCCTAACATTATTATTGGAATAACCTAACAACTATAGCCCAAAACATTAATTTACTACTTAATGTGAACAAAATCATATTAAAAAAAACATACCAATTACAAAAAGCTAGGCTCTTATATACACGTTATGTCTTCTAAGATTTTGATTCAGGATTTGAAAAAAAATGAGAATTTAATCCATCTCTTTTAGATTAATTTAATATAATTCCAATAAAAGTGTGCAAAATTATATAAACATTACAAAACAAATTATTATCCAACCTTGAATTTGGTTCGTAGGAATGTATGAAGACCACTTATTCAATTCGAAACGAACAAGAATCTTAATATATGAAATATTCTTGAAGCCAAATCAAAACTCGAATATTTTTCATTATTTTATGCTTGAAAAAATATTCTGTGGGTTTTAATCTGATAAATCAAATTAATAACACAACTTACAATTCACTTCAGAATTTTTTTCCCATATTATGAATATATACTTTTAATGCATATAAATAACAGCTCACAATAATCAACCCCATATTGATTATTTTATCTGTCAAGATTTTTATTGAGAAATTGTCAAAGTCTTAGATGTTTTCGAAGCGTCAAAGATTCGCATACCCCTAATGATGTGTATAGATTATTATTATTATTATTATTATTATTAGCACCGCGTCTTACTACCCGTTCGGGTTATACACACTTACGCTAATGTGTAATGGTAGGTTTATTGTGAGATGAAATGAAGGACCTACAGTTTAACGTGGGATCCGAACCACGGTGGAGGCCTGGCATTCCTCACATTCACAAGATGTCTTGTCAGAGGTGAAGGAAGGGTTTGGTAATCAGATAAATCTTTACCGGGACTGAGGATTGAACCCCGGCCGCTAGCATAGAAGTCTGACACCTTACCCCTAGACCGCCAGGTCACCCATTTGTATAGAAACATTATAAAATTTAAAACTATTGTTATTATGCTGGTTTGTCTTGCATACACTATTTTGTGAATGGTGGTGTGATATTATGTTGCTAGCAGCAGTGGAGCAGGCGGCTGTGTGCATTCAGCGCATATGGCGCGGATACCACACTCGGAACCTCAATAAGCACGTTCAAGGGATCTACCAAGACCTGCGTTCGACAAGGACTCAGGAATACATCGAGTGAGTCAAAACAGTGCATAAGAGCTTTTAAACAAATAATTATATATTAACTCAATTTACTTTTTTGAAGTTCCCTGAGAACACACTTTATAATCTTATTACAAGAATCTGTCATTACAAACTAAGTTATGACATTGATGTGTTTTGTCTAGGAAACTTTCATCAGACATGGAATCAACTCGAGTGGCATTGGAAAGTGAGCACAAACTACAACTACTTCAGATGCAGGCCATCAGCGCACTCTGGAAGAAGGTGAGCTAGCACAAACTACAACTACTTCAGATGCAGGCCATCAGCACACTCTGAAAGAAGGTGAGCTAGCACAAACTATAGCTACTTCAGATGCAGGCCATCAGCGCACTCTGGAAGAAGGTGAGCTAGCACAAACTACAGCTATTTCTGATTCAGGCCATCAGCACACTCTGGAAGAAGGTGAGCTAGCACAAACTACAGCTACTTCAGATGCAGGCCATCAGCGCACTCTGGAAGAAGGTGAGCTAGCACAAACTACAGCTATTTCTGATTCAGGCCATCAGCACACTCTGGAAGAAGGTGAGCTAGCACAAACTACAGCTACTTCTGATTTAAGCCATCAGCACACTCTGGAAGAAAGTGAGCTAGCACAAACTACAGCTACTTCTGATTCAGGCCATCAGCACACTCTGGAAGAAGGTGAGCTAGCACAAACTACAACTACTTCTGGTGCAGGCCATCAGCGCACTCTGAAAGAAGGTGAGCTAGCACAAACTACAACTACTTCTGATTTAGGCCATCAGCACACTATGGAAGAAGGTGAGCTAGCACAAACTACAGCTACTTCTGATTCAGGCCATCAGTGCACTCTGGAAAAAGTTGTGTTAGCAACGAACAAATGAAATAAGGTCGTCTAAAACTTTGATGTTTGGACTGCTTATTGACTATGTTAATATTATGTATTGTAGGTGCCTTTTGAATAAATCAAATATAATTGTTACAGTAGAATCCCTTAACTAAATTTACAGTTTTGTGCACACAATTTTTCTGATATTAATTGAATTTGAAAGCTTAATAATTGGTGAGCGATTCACAATTAAAAGTAAAATCGCTTAACACACATTGACAAACACTTCAATATGTTGATGTCCGAATAGCATCTTCTGCTGGAAGTGTGATACTCAACAGGAAATTGGCATTGCTAGAGGTAAATGGTGGAAAAATTAGGGAACAGAATATTCACCAGTCACCCCACAAATGTATACATTTTTTGATTATTTGATATACAAATGATATTGAAATTTTGTATTATTGTTTGCCTGTTATGAAATGTTTTGTACATTATTTCATAGTACTTATATTTAGCTATTTGTGCTTGGTTTCCAATGCTATCATGTTGCTGGTATTTTCAGTATTGGTAATGTATTTGTTGAAGGTGGTAAGCTTGCAGCCGGCTGGTAAAGATGGCAGCACTGATGTTGTAGCAGGACCCAGTTCCACGTGTAAAGACACTGAAGCTGTCAGAGAACTTACAGAAACATGCTCTCGACTTCACCTTCAGGTTAGGATTATCTTCCCTAGAAAGTTGTTTATTTGAATAATATGTAAATATTTTGAAAATAAAATGTTTTTACTACTGCTTAGGTATCTACACACACAAACACATACACATAAAAATTTAGCTGTAATTAATTAATATAGAAAAACTATGTCTAAATTTGAAATTCTTAAATTTTAAATATTTGACTTTGGCTGTATTAATTTTATAATGACTGGATTATAAGAAAGAATGTTAACATTTAATTGCTATTTGTATTTTCTATTTTTCTGTTGTATTTAATCTTACGGTATCATTTTTTCCAAGATTCGTATTCGAGATTTGAAGGTAAATTATAGATTTGGATTTGTCAAACAGTGAATTTGACCCAATTCTTTAAAAAACAACACACACTTGGATGATGTGAATCATGACTCACTAAGCAATCCTGAACAGTCGAAACTGAAACTGTGCTAACATCGACCAATAGCATTCTGTAGATTTTTTACTATTCCATTCTTTGATCGAAATACTCCACAACATTGAGATACAGTTAAAATGTTATTTTCCCTCTACAGAGACACATACACAATAACCCTCTTTCCCTCCCTTTCGCCCCTCGTGTTATTTGAATGCCTTTGAAGCAAGTTTTAGTTCACTTCTAGTAGGTTCTTTCGGGGAGGACAGACCGACCCACAGTCACGCTTTGGTTAATTTCCATTGGAAAAAAATTATGGGAAACAATATTATTACAAAATGTGGCAGTAAAACAACCTGCTTTACTAACTAGTGTGCTGCCAAACTTGATCCAGGTGGAGCAACTTCAGGACTCTATGCAGAGTGTGATGCAACACATGTCCAAGTTTTGTCAAGCGCCCAACAACCTGTCGTGTGCCCCAATTGCCACACAGACAGACATCGTAGCAGTCCACACCCCTCAGAGTGAGGCAGGTGTCCAATTTCCATACCAACGCACACGGCAGACTAGCTCTCGCCCTTCTTCACTTCCCATCCCTCAGCGCGGAGCCCCCAAGACAACTTCGGACGCTGTCGCCCCCCAAGAGGTGCGTCAGTTTGCCACCAGTCTTGTTGACGGGGTCATGAAGACTGTCTCTGAGAACAGGTCAGCTTGCTGTAGTTTCTTGGATTCACTTGGATTTACATTTAGTATTTAGTGTGGTTAGGATGAAAGGTATAGTTAAGGAAGGACCAGTGCAGGACAGGATAGAGAAGTCACGATTAAGCTGGTACAGCCATGCGAGGAAAATGGAGGAGACCAAGATGAACATGAGACAGGTGGCTGAAAAGAGTGCAAAGAAGTGTGCAGGAGAGAGGACGCGTTGGAGAGTCTAATGTTCCAAACTGACCCGTTCATTGGCTCGAAACTCTTCATCATGATAATGATTTAGTGGGAATTTTTAGAAAACACTGGATTCAAGATAGAAAAAGAAAGTTTTTTATAGATTTTTTTAGCTTTTTATATCTCTCAAGATTTTAGTTGGATTAATGTTTATGAGCTTTAATACCGTTCATTGGTGGTTCAAACTTAATTAAAGAAAAAATTTCTGAAAACAAGATGAGGTTTGAATTCCAGTCTCTACCGAGGGTAGTTTTTCCTAATTGGTTTCCAGATATTCCACGCAAATGTGGGTGGATCACCTCTAAAATGCAGCCTTCCTCATCCCTACCCATTATAGTAATTATCATACACGCGGATAACCTTCAAAGGTAGTAAGACTAATGGAAAAACTTAACCAGACCCCAGACCATTAATTTAACACTTAATTGAATATATGAATCTTAAAATTAATTAACATTCAGTTATTATTTATTATATTATTCTATTATATCTATATTTGCTTTTATGTTCGTAATTTTTTCCAATATTTGGGTTTGTGAACTATTGGATTTAACCCAACTCAACTCATGAGGCAAATTATTGTATGCATGGCGTGTTTAATAATGAGCACGCTCAATGGCTAAAATATTTATATGATATGGGATTCAGGAAAGAATTATGTGAATGCACATCCTATTATTCTTCTTTCATTATATAAAATATGTTAATACCATTTTTACTTTTCCATATCATTGTATACCCTCTGAAGATAAGTCATACACTAAATAAATAATTGAAATCGTGGAAAATATTGACTTCGAGATTGTGATGAATCTTTACGTTTATGTGCCCCCGAACCCAAGAGAGTGGTTCTTACAAGTCTGTTTGTCATGTCTGTCCCTGAGCCTACAGCTGATATAGATTTTGTTTAAACATTATATTTAGATTTTGTATTGTCACACTTCAGGATGTTTTATTATTTTAGCCCTCAAATTAAGGGTAGTTTACTGATGAATCATTTTTGAAAATTTGAAATGTTATGAACATGACTAACTTTTTTATCCCCAAAATGGATGCCTGAGGAATGTTTTACATGATGATTAAGTAATAAAATTATGTGCTCTTTTTTCTTAAAAAAAAATTTAAAAAAATCTCCAATTGTTTTCTACATTAATGGCAAGTAAGATGAACACATATTAGAAACTTAAACTGTTTAGTAAGAAAAAATAAAACCCAGTTTTAAATTAAAATGGTTCCACGAAACTAAATATTATTTATTTGTATGTTAATTTTCATCAAATGACACAAACAACGAACTTGTGACGTTATATAAACACGCAGTGTTAAGAACAATACATTCTCTATTTATTTCACCACTCTAGGTCAGAGCAAGGAGATGGCCCAGATGACAACTCGGGGAGCGTCCCCAACAGCGGGTGTGCGGACCAAGAGAGCACAGATGCTGGGACCACCCTAGGTACAGAGAGCGGTGACTCTAGCAATGGCAATGCCATCGTGGAGCTGGAAGACAATAATACCCCTTGTTTAACCATCCATCGACAATCTCCGTCCTCCGGGAACAGCCCGTATGAACCAAACTCGCCCAACAACAACCAGCGACCTCAGGAACACCCACCGCCAGCAGTCATCAACAGTTTGGAAGCTCCTTGAAAGCATTTATATGTGGAAACCAACTTAAGCTGTATTTTTTGTATCTCCAAGTGTTATGGTAAACAGTCTACGTTAATTACGGCTTGAGTTTTTTGCTGGAAGTTTTTCAGTATGGTTGTGAAAATGTATGATAAAACTTGTTTGATTTTACTGTTTTGGTGAGGTCAGCCTTATGTAACTCGTGTATAGAATTATTGCTATTTATTATAACTTTTTGTTTTATGCTGCTCAATATGCTTACTCTTTAAAGAGACCTGACATTTTATTGATAACCTAGTTAGTCAAATTTAATTTTGAGTCTTTAATTATAAAGGTTATTTGAAATGTAATGCTAGGCTAAATCATGGTTTAAATTAGCAGGGGTAACCAGCACACTTGCCTGGGTGATACTGGAGTAAAAATGGTTTAATCAAAACTCTAAATGTTATATATGCACATTTTTAAATACAAGCTCTCACTGTCACAGTCAAATTGTCCAATGTACTCTTTTTTACTTGAATATTCTGTTTGTGGAAGATAAAACTTAGTCCGTATAAACATTTTTATTTGTTTTACCTGCACTAAAAACCCACTCCAGCATCACTCTGGGAAGTGCACTTCTATTTCACACAAGTCTTGAATAAGATAAGTGTTTCTGAAATGTGAATATCATAAGGAATGCAGGACATTCTTAATCATATATTTCAATTGTGTCTAGCTTAAAAACATATTTGAGAGTAGATATATGTTTCATTTTTCAATTAAAGACCTATTATTTGACTTAATTTATGATACAAACATTGTCAAAAGTAACATCACAACACCAATGTATGTAATATTGCGATACCCAACAGATCCACAATGTCTATCATAGAATACACTCGAGGTATGTAAGCTTGTAAGATGACCTTTTGGAACCATTGCACTCGCATCCTCATATTTAAGGTTTTTTAAAAAACATTAAAATAATTTCTATACAAATTAATACCTCCTACAGCTTAGGAACATTGAGAAACTGTTTTAACTGATGCCTTTTTCCTGCACTGCTGTAGAAACCTTCTTTAGTGCAGGTGTTGTCATCGGCACGCTCTCAATTCTTGATGTGTGGCTTTGGAGCTGCACTTTTTGCTCTCTTGGTAAGGGCAGAGCTCGGGTCAATCAATAACTTTAGGTACCATCACCTATATCACAACACTCCTTGATCTTCGTTAGTTTCGAGTTGTCCAAATCTGTCATGAACGGCATGATGGCTTTCTCACCAACCGCCTTCATCGCAGTCCTCAGAGCTACAGCTGCATTGTCTCTTACAGTTGGGTCCGGCTCGTTTAGTGTCTTTAAAAGAGCTTTCAACATCTCTTTGTTCAATATTGTGGTTGTGCATGCTTGTGAGGCAAAGAACAAGACTTTTTATGTTCAGTTAGTTTTTCTACTCTCTTCTGCTCTTCTGTGTTTCTTAGCTATTTTGTTTAAAATGTTAATTTTTGTATTTTCTACAATTATATCAAATTTATTAAATGATTTTTATATCATAAATTAGTAAGAGGAAAAAAGAGAAGAAATGTTTAATTACAGTAAAAATAAAAGCACTGCATTTAATTAAAAGTTATGCCAAATATTTGTTATTGGTTAATATAAGAGAAAAAAAATGTGTACATTGTATGCTAAATTGTAAGTGTTGCCAAGTTATTGAATATTTATTTTTGTATCTTGAGATAATATTGTATTACACCAATGCTTGTATAATTTCTAAATTGTTGTATCGTTTAATTTTTGGGACAATTTCCACTGTCCCAAATTCTTTTAAGAACAATATTTTGAGATTTATTTATAGTGTCTTCTTCTGTCACATTTACTAATAGTAGTAGGAACATTTGCACAACAAATTATTAGTAGGTAATATTTAATGTAAACATCAATTTAAAAGAAAAAATTACCTACGACTCAACTGAAAAGTGTAGCTAATTTTTTCATAGGAGAAAACGATTAAATAATTTATCCTAGGAAAACGATCTGGTTTCATATATGTAATCTAGGATAAACAATTTGTTTTTATTTATGTTTATACGCTACACATAGTAAAATGTCACTGGATGATGTAACTTTATTAACTGTCTTAGAATGGTACAGTGATAGTAAGATTGTTTAGTCTAATTCTTAAATAATTTATTAATTTTAATGTGTGTATAAATATTTTATATGAATGTAAATATAATTTAGAATATATAAGAGTAGCAAACAACTACGTAGTAATAGATATACTCGGCAAGTTGAAGAAGACTGGTGATCCTAAATAGATATTTTGGTCCATTGTGAATCATTCTTTAAATCAACATCATCAGATACTGTTTACAGCCTGTGGCCGGCCCAATAAAGTATAATGCCTCCATCTTACTCATCCTTCCACCAGCATTCCTCCTTTAAACACTTCCATTCTTCTCCTCCCCCTTGCACACTTTGTTATCTCCTCCTTCCATCTCTTGGTTTCTCATATAGTCATTTTCCCACATACTTCATCTCCATCATTCTTGCTTCCTCTACGATCTCATATACTCTCGCTCTTTCCCAGATAACTTCATTCCTAATACTGTTTCTCCTCATGACAGCTAACATGCTTCTCACAAACTTAATTCCCATGACCTCCACTTTCCTGGTATTTCTTACATTCAATGTCCATTTTTCTGGTGCATATCTGACAATGGGTACAAAGTACACACTATAAAGAAAGCACTTCCTTGGGCCCCGTATTCATAGGTCTGTTGTCCGTAGTAAATAGATGCCACAGTATTTGTGTACAGAGTCCTTTCTTCGTAGAATTCAGTCAACTTTAACTTTGTGAGTGGTAGTTTATATGTGCATGTGAATTGAAACAAATGCACCAATGACAGGGAAAAGATTTGTTGATTATGAGTTTGAATAGTTCAAATAGTGTTATAAATATATTTATTGTGATTGTACTTGACCTAAATTTTAGGTATATCCTAAACGTTTTCTAATATATATTTTTTTAATCTATTGATTGGCTGACTGCTTGGCGGTTGTTCTTTGCTGTAGACAATTTTCTTTTGAAGAGCTTCATCGGACAAAGTCTTTTGAATATCTCATTGTTTAGCGCAGTCACTTTATTATTGAAATGGACTGTCTAGACGCAAATAGAAAGGACCGTGGATTACAGACCTATAGATATGAAGTCTGATCAAGGGCCTTTACACTTCCAGGGCACTCTTCTTCTCCATATAAGGTAACTTACATGCCTGTAGAACAACTCTCACCGCTGCCCTCTTCTAATTAAATTTACTCTATTCTCAGCTCAACTCAACTTTATAGCTATACTAAGCCTTGTCATTACCACCACTTCACACTTTGTGGTGCTAAATTTCATTCCTTGCTCAGGAAAGAACATTCCTTATTGTTCTAGATCTTTTTTTAAATATCATATAAATACGTCAGGTCTCGTGGAATGGGCCCCCAGTTTGACATGCCTGGTTTAACCCAAGGGAAGTCAAGGACAAACATAACCAGAACCCAGAACATTAATTTACCACTTGATTGAATGTACACTCCATTTATCAGGAAAGTTAGCAAGCTTCCTTTGCACGTTTTCTCTATGATAAGATAGATCTATAGATGAAGTATAGAAATGATAAATACATTTGTTTATTTTTATATCTTATTTAAGAAATCTTAGTTTGGGCATGAGGATGGAAAAAGAGAGGACGCCAAGAAAGAGTTGGGAGGAGCAGATAATGGAAAGTGTTCCAAGTGAAAGGAGAAGAATGATATAAGTATAGAGGAAGATGAAGGCATTTTACTAAACTTATCTGTCCAGAGGTTGGAAATAGATGATGATGGTGATGATTAAAGTAAGCTTCTTATGTTTATCATGCGTTTTGAGGTTTGTCCCTGTAAAATAGTGGATTCAACCATCACCACTATTTACTTAAATATACATACAATATTTTAGTGATCTGCCCTTAACTAAGAGAGGGATGACTCATTGACAGACCTTACTGCCAGTTAAGTCTCTAGTTTTTTTTAAAGTATGTGTATTCAATCTGCTATGTACTTGGCACTAATTATAAACCAACTGATTTTTTTTAAATTTGTATATAAAAATATTCTACAAAGCTTGATTATGTATGTATTATAATTAAGAATACTTTCATCATTCCACACTGTTTACTCTCCACTAGGTGTTTGTTGGTATGATCAAATTTAAGTTTGGAGGACAGGATTTGATTCTAGATCATGTGTTTGTTTATTGATCTTTTCTAATCATTTCAAATGTTTGAACATTATCTTTAAAAAATTTTGAAATATAGATTTTGATCACAAATGGAATCTTTTACACCCGATTTAAAAAACTAAACTTAAACAAGCGTATGAAACACAGAATATAATATACATTTTTTAGAGTCGACAGAGTGAAGAATGACTCTTGAGCACGAGAAGATCCATGGACATCTGTGGTAAAGCATTGGCGCACTAAGCCAAAGGTCCTGGGTTTGATTCCTGTGTCTAGTGTCATTTTTCAATGCACTCAGTTATGGTTGATATCCCCTATTAAAATCATTCATCCTCATAAGCCTCAACTTTCATATATACTTAGTTGAATAGGGTTGCTTTCTTACATATATAGTTAATTTTTTTTAATGTTAAATTTGATCATTGTTTTAGAATGTGTGATTTTTTTGTAATGTGGCAGATGTGATAAATTAAGCCAATAATTTAGTATATGATCAAATCCAGATTTTGGTTATTTTCCAAGTGTAAGAGACTTCTCTAAGTGGGATCAGGGCGCGCACACTGTATTAGGATTTAATTGTTATGTTAAATCTGACACCTTAGCTCAGTCGGTAGTGTGTATCTACTTAGCTAAAGGTCCCGAGTTTGATTCCCGGCATGGTCGAAAATTTATTATCGATTAAAATATGGGAATTACCCTTTCACCTTGGTAAATTAAGAGCAGGGGACTGAATGTTGTGCCTGTCCTAGTCTTGAGTCAGATTATTTTAAGGCACACCGACAGGCCTAGCAAATAGTGTAAAATATATGGCTTAGATAAAAAAAAACTGACCTAGACCATTGGCTGAAAACAGTAATGGATGTAAAAAAAAATTCTAGATGAAAATAGTATAAAATATTCTATTTAATTTTACTCATTGCATATCGTGAGATAATTATTCTTGGTCAAATTATTTCATACAAATTACATTGTTTTTAATTTAGAACCTAGCTAGGCGTAACAGATGGGTCTAGTTATAAGCTAATACCTCATTTCAGAAATTTCCATCTAGTAGAATACAAATATCAAATTGTTTCCATAGTAAAAAGAAATCCTGCAAAATCTCAAAACTTTTACCCATGAGTACACAGGCCTAATTCTCTTTTAGCTGCGTCACATGGTCACACACTAGTCAACTTATCCAGCACAGATGTTTACACATTCTATGGCTATACACTAATCGCTGGTGACAAAAAGGTCAAGGTTCAAATCTCATCTAGATGTGTTAGGAGGTTTTCTCACCCTCCCTTGACACAAATGTAGGTGCACCACCTCTTTAAATTAAGCTGTTAGTAGCTGTGATAGTTTTTCAATTAGTTTTTTCAAATATGCCGATATTGCCAAGCATAAGCACGGCTACTTTGTTTTTAAATTATAAATGAATATAAACATGTTGAATGTAGCCCTGTTCATATTTTCTTTGATAAAATTAAAACAATTATTGGATCATTTTGGGAATAAAGATGAGAATTAATTAGAAAAGGTGTTATTTTGAATGTTTGCTTGTGCTTTTTATGTTTCAAATATAAACAAAAGAGAGAGGCAGTTGACAGGATTCATTAAGCAAGGTCTGCACACTCCTTGTAGGTTCACGTGTTTGCCGAAAGTAATCACATGACCAGCTCTAAGCCACTAACACCACCATTGTCTGCTTGGAGGTGTGACGTGCAATAACTTTAGCTGTTCCTTTTCATTGAGACAACTTTTGCTCGGAAGAATCCATCCAAATTTCAAAATCAACAGCCTTGGTCAATGCGCATGTGTCGACTAAGTGAGATTTGAAATAAATCTTTAAATGGCCGGTGTGTATTTCTTGTTCGCTTTATATAACTGTTTCAAGACAATACACTAATTTGAAAATATTGACAGATATGAATCTTAAAGATCTGTGTATTAAGTAGAACATAACATAAAACATAACAGTATCCCAATTTATAGTTTGTTTTGTAAAACATGTCAACTCAAATTTCTGCTAGGGTGTGAATTGTTGCACCACTCAAATAGATGCCGCGCTCTATTTTCAGTAAATGTATGAATCTAGCTTTAAGATGGGGGCATAGTGAAATAAGTTATGCTAAGTCTTATATATACAGTAGCCCCACGGCTTCTTTGGTGCTGACTTCTGACAGTCAACATTTAGGTATATACCTAAATTTTGACTGTCAGAAGTAACAGCTGCTAAACACATGTTTTTGCAGATCATATGGTTTGGCGTAGGTACATAATTTGTTCTGGTAACTTTTCAAAGCTGTCAGTCAGCACCAAAGAAGCCATGGGGCTACTGTAAGATCATAGTGTAATCTGTCAAGGTAAGACTTTTCCATGTAAACTAAGTGTACTGTCCAAATTTCATAGGAAGGGTCTTCCTAGCTTTACTTCAAACATGCCTATGTCAAGTTGTGTAATCTTCAGCTGTTAAGTTATAAATACTCAACATTATCATTAACAGTTTATATCCTCTCAAATAGATCCTTTTTCTTCACTGACCTAGTATTCTCTCTCCTCCCACTCCCTTTAACCACCTGTACTTTGGTCTCTGCCTCCCACTTCAATATTAAACATCATCTTTGATATTCTCTCATATGACCGTGGCCTCCTCCATCATGTCCTGGCTCCTCAACTATTCCTCTCACCCTTTCATTTTATAGGCTTGAATTAAGGTTCTATTCTGCTCCTTCATCACCTACATTTCCGGCTGCTTAACGGCAAACATGAGATCTACTGTCGAGCTACCTGGTCTGAAGCCATACTGTTTCTCCCTCATTTCATCCAATGGAACAAATACCTAATAAACAACTTTTATAATATACTAAAATGTATTTACTGAAAAGACACTTCTATGAGATTTGGACTGTACATATACTTACCAACATTTTTTGAATTCATGTCGAGCCCTCTCCTCAACTCATGTTTTAAGACTTAGCTGTAGAGTGGATGTAGTAGTACTTTTGTGTATAGTTTCCTGATAAGTTTGGAAACTTTGTCCTTTTATGTTTATTGGTTAGTTACTGACCAGCGTTTGTGTATATTTTGAAAAGATTTTTAAGTCTCAACAAATGAGCTATGTAATTTAAGTGTCATGAAACAATGTTTCCTAAATTAAGTTATGATTTTTCCTTAAATAAAAATGTTACAGAACATTAAAATTGACCAGTTACAAACAAAAACTGTACTTAGACTTATTTAGCTCTATATATGAAAGTGTAGCAAGACATATCTTTATTCACCTTTCAGATAACCACTCTCTTTTACTGATCACTTACTTCATTGCCATGTTTCCAAGCCTTCAGGTAACTTCATTTAAACTCTGTAGGTATCAAAGATTTAATCAATTTCTGTGATTTGAATCAATTAAAAAATGCTCATTTTGGATGTGGGCCCAAAGTATTATTCTTTAAAAAGTGCACTCAAATGTAAAAACTTAGCTTACTTTTGATTTGTAGGATAAATATATCTTTACGCAGAAAATGCAAGGTTGGTACTGTTTTTACTGATGCTACCACCACAATCTAGCGAGTGGTGCAAACCCTCAACATTTGTTAAATAATGGCGGGCAAACGAGTGCGAGGAAATAGATGGTGTGACGTGGTTGCAGAAGCTAAGTTGTCCTGCAAGTACTAATTTCAGTGTCTGTGAAAACTTGGGCAATAATTGGTTACAACGTTTACAAAATTTCATTTATTTTCCTCACATTTTAGTAATTTGTTCTTAAATAAATATAACTCTACAAATAGCTTGCCAGTTTACATAAAAGTGTGAATTAAATGTTCTAATTTTATATAGTTAGAGCCTGGGCCTGTGCTTACTAAACACGTGAACCAAGATTTTAACCTAAAAACAGATTCTGACCAGCGAAACCTCATTTTAAACAACACGTCACTATGGCAAAAACCATTTTAACTTTCAGATAAGAGTTATCAGGTACTTAAACCTCCTGATATGTGATGGATAAATGCAATATTACAGTCATAAGACGCACTTTTAATTTATCCACCAGATATAAATATTTATCAACCAGATTAATATTTATCCAAGAGTCAATAGACTGGCCCTAAGCATAAACTGGTATTTTCATTTACAAGCCATATTAAGTCATACTTTCTATGTTTTTACTCACCTTTCCTGAACCTTCTTCAAAATTTTAATGTTTCTAAGTACCTTTCACAAATAAAAAATGACACCAAACGGCTATATTGAATTAAACATTGAAAGGAGGATATAAGTGTAGGCCTTAAAGTTCATAATTAAAACACATAATTTTCTGGTAAGTGTGTAGGCCTTGCCCTTATATCCCACTTTCAACGTTTAATTTAAGGCCGCGGAATGGATGTTGTGTCTGTCCTAGTCTTAAGTTAGATTATAAGGTATACGAAGCTAAGACAGGCAGAGCAAGTAGTGTAAAATATATGGCTTGAATACAAAACTGATCTAGACCACAGATTGGAAACATAAATGGATGTAAAATAAGATTCATAGCGGCCAGTTGTAACATGACAGTAGGAATATCAAGGAAAATAAATTGATGTGAATAAAATAGCACATATTTCAATGTTAATACAAGATTAATTATATTATATACATTTTAATCCTAACCTATTTTAACAGTAGAATAATGGACAAGTTATTTCATTACAAAGAGCTATAATTCTGTTGTGCAACGATTATTAAAAATAAATTACTGATTAAAAAATACAAAATAATTTTATGACATTTAAAAATCTTAGTTCTATGTTAGCCCTCAAATTTGGCAACCAAACCTTTGATGACAATAATGGCTTTAAAGAGAACAAACCACATCAACAGTAAAAATAAAATATAACTTTACAACAAAGGAAATAATTAAGGGGTAGTCAAAAAGGTAGAGTATAATGTTGTGGTTACAGTTTATAAAATAAAATAACATGCTTAATATACGCTTCTTTTCTAACATATCATATTAGTGGTACTTGGAATGGTATAGTAAAAAAAAAATCTATGCGGGCATTTCCTATTTCTACAATTTTGTAAAACTTGCTAGTTAATATTATCTATACACACACCGAAATATCGCAGGACGTGTTATTACAAACTTTTTCTGGCACATTAAATTGACTATCAAAATACTTTTTTTGATCATGGTGGCAAATGTATTTAAATGTATTTTACACACCAAATAAATCAAAATTTTATCTGTTGGTGATAATGACAACTTGACCTTAATGTGAATAGTAGTCAATTAGGTTGATTTTAATAAGAATTATCTAAAAAATTATACATACTATTACCGTTCAGAAGTCAATCCCCCTCCCCCACCTTTTTATTGCATGAAATAGCCAGGAGAATAAAGTAAATTAACTGCACTGTCGATATTTTTTTTCTTAATATTCCTATAGCCAACCAAAGTTCACATTCTAGAAACATTATTTCTCTTAACCAAAAAACATGTTAATATATAAGTGAAATGTGTGTTTGATCCGGATTTTATTACAATCATATTGTAGGGCGAATATTTTAAATTTAAGAATGATCAATTTAGCTATAATTTTTATAGCCATAGCCACTTGAATTTGAGTTGATTATTTTAACCATTTTTAGATGAAAAAAAAACCCACTTATTTAGACTGATTTATTTTATTTACTACAACAAATCAGGACCCCTATTTATATACCATTGAAAGTTAAAAATAAAGCCTAAGTGATAATTGACAGGGAAAGAAACCAACCTGGAATGAGAACTGAGTTAGACCTAGTGACTAGGCATAGAAACTAAAACTTTTAGAATGGATTTATTTAGCCTTCAATAACACTCTTGGACAAGCTCCATGTGAATGCATACAGTAGCCCCATGGCTTCCTTGGTGCTGACTGACGGCTCACAGCTAACTTCCGACAGTCAACATTTAGGTATATACCTACATTTTGACTGTCAAAAGTGACAGCTGCTAAACACATGTTTTTCCAGATCATTTGGTTCAGTGTAGGGATACATAATTTTGTCTGGTAACTTTTCAAAGTTGTCAGTCAGCACCAAAGAAGCCATGGGACTAATGTAGATAGCCTTCAGTTCTTGACTGAACTCCTTTCGATCCAAGGGTTTGATAAAGAGCACAAAATGCTTGCTGCTGTTGACTTGCAAGCACAAGCAATGGATCACTATTGATTTGAATTCCTTCCTGTCTCACACTGCCAAACCTGATGAGCTCCACTATGGCTCGAGCATATATACTGCACCATAATGGAAATAAGTAAGGTAAACATGTTACCTTTCAGGGTAAACAAATTGTATCTATATAAAATGTAGTACATATATGTTCAAAGTTCCAATTCAAATATTTATTTAGCCCTTTATTATTAGTCTAAATGGGACGCTCAAAACACTCAATTTATTGAAAGCTATGGTATTCGTGAGATTTATAAGGATCTAGGTGACCTGGTGGTCTAGGGGTAAGGTGTCTGACTTAAGTGCTGGAGATCCGGGGTTCAATCCCCGGTCCCGGCACAGATTTATCTGATTACCAAACCCTTCCTTCAGCTCTGACAAGACATCTTGTGAATGTGTGGAATGCCAGGCCTCCACCGTGGTTCGGATCCCACGTTAAACTGTAGGTCCTCCATTTCATCTCAGAATCACCCTACCATTACACATTAGCGTAAGTGCGTATAACCCGAATGGGTAGTAAGACGCGGTGCTAATAATAATATAAGGATCTAAAAGAAGAAAGAAGAAAAAAAGTTTCTCAAATAAAATTATATGGACCCAATTGGCTTGATAAAACAATTTAAAGCAATCGATAAAAATAAATTAATTATACTTGTATATTTGGGAGGAAAAAAAAAATAATTTTTTTTTTATTATATTAATTTACTATAAAGTTTTCTCTTTGTTATTCATGATATACACGACAAAGAAAATTTAAATTGCCAAAAACTAAAGGCCTTCAATAATTTTTTTAAAATCCTATGTAAAAAATATAATCTCACTTTAACTAAATCTTTACAATTTTAAATATTCGAGGATTGAAAAGAAAATTTAAGTTTAAGATTCAAGAAATATATGATTGGGGATCTTTTCCTTATTTATATGTATGTTTAATTCGTTGTAAGTACCATGAGTAGTAAAGGAGAGTAAATATAAGAATCATGGAAGGATGAAGAAAGAAATGTACTCGTTTCCATTGGGCACTACACCATTTCTCTTTACAGGTTGGCTCCTTTCTGGATCACTTTTTTAGTGTCTTGATATTATTTTCAGAAAGATTAACAACATAAATTCTTGTTCATTATATTTACATTATACTACATGTGAAAGCACAGGCTAATGTTTAAGACAGATCAATGAAGACTTGTGTACAGATTCCACAGGAATCTTAAAACTTAATAATACTAATACTATTCCTTCTATGATTCCTTAAAGACAGAAACAAATATTTACTAGGTGCCTCCTAGAACTGCAAATAGATTATTAAACCTAAGGATTCATGATTAGAGAGATTACATATAGGCCTGAATAAGGATTCTATTTTCAAGCTTAACATAAAAAAAAATTAATTATCTTTATTACACAAGTACGAATATTGTTATGTTACTTTACCATTTAATAATTAATTTAGAAATAAAACTAATCAAGATAGGGAAGAAAGGAGAAATTGAGGAAATAGAGACCTATAAGTCAAAAATTGAAACTGTATTGATGCTATCTAGGCTGAGTTAAACGCTTGAGCCTGGTTCAAAAATATATTATGGGGGCTTGGATCAATTTTGATTTAATTTTTTTTGCTCAACTTGTAATAAACATTTTGCCCAGGCCTAATAACTCAGGTTATTTAAAATGTAATAAATATAGTAAATGTTAATAAAAATCCAATCACATCATCATTTAGTGCAGTTTAAATATATCACTACCAAGATTTCTGTACTCTTTACATAAACATTAAATAATGTAATTGCTACTAAAGATGAAGCACAAAAGAGTTCTTGAAGGTCGATTATAATGTAACTTTTGGAACAAAAAAAACCACCTGGCAAATATCTATAAAATCAATACCAACAATATGTGCTTCATTCAATAAAAGTGATAACAATTCTCCTTTAAGGTTCAGATTGGTGCGAATGTGTTTACTGTGTTCAAATGCACCACAATAATTACCATGTGCTAATTGCTGTACACACTTGAGTGGGTAGATTAGATTAACCTTCATGATCAAACTGGTTTCAAGAATTCAATCAATATCAAACACCTAAATATGGAGACATTTTGTATAGCAATTATTAGTATTTCTTTAAATTGTTTTTAAACATTTTTTTATCCAGGTAATTAGACAAATCAAATCAAAATTGTTTAATTTGTAGGCTGCCAAGCAAGGATACAATCTTAACACTATTTAAAAAATAAAAATCAATCATCAAGATCAAAAATAAATAATACACACTCTCCAAAGAACATTCCACAATATTTGTTGAGACAGCATTATCAAGCATATGTAAAATATCAGTCTTCATGTACACCTTAAAATTAATAGAAGTGGATTTAATTGAAAATATTAAAATATTAATTGGATAAAAACATTTACACAGTTATATAGCATGAGTGCTTTGTGATATCTCAATCCACAACACTTGACAAAGACAAAAAGGAATTAGTTCTTCTTAGCAAACATGTGTTTACATATTGATGTTAAACTAATTGCTAGAACATTAACATAATATCTAGACATCAGTTCCCTATAAATAACTTTATTAGCAGAGCTAGTAGCTTTTAGAGTACCAGAAGGACAAAGGTTTAGACATTTGGTTGTTAGGCTTACGATAGAAACTTTATGGATACAAGTTACCTAGCTTTCCTTCATGCATTGGGTCAATTAGTGGAGGTTATGTTTATTACTGTGAGATTTTCAACTTTTAGAGGAACCCTTAAGAGCTTCTAGGCGCTTGCGAAGTTTATCCATATCACCAGTCGCACATACTTGACGATTGTGAGATTGTAGCTGAAACAAGAAGAAATTAAATAATTTGTGTACAAGTTTTTCACATTTTGGGTAGAAAATGTCAAAGGATATAAAGTGACTGACTTTAAATATAAAAGCAATAGCAGCACATTCTGAAACAATTTTGCTTAATTTAACAGATTTTTTCCCTCTCCAAAATTGACAAGTAATGTATAGTTGTTTTTTTTGGCACAAACCCCTTTTTTTTTCGCTATTGTCTTTGTGCGCATATTTTTAAGGTTTTATCGACCAGATGATTCATTCGGGGGTACTAACAGGGTAGTGACGCGCAACACAAGTAGCCTACCTAATTGTTTCCGCTTAGCCTCTCCGACTCAATCCTAATCTCATCGCCAAGTGGTGTACTCCGAGGCACGAGTAAAGGTGGAGGTCGGGTTGAACACCAGCAGATAATAATATCAATCCAGTGTTTATGTAATGTGTGTTCACTCTTCTCTTTGTGTTTGATAAAGGCAACTAAGAACAAATATTACTATATTTGTGTTTAAATGTGTGTGTGACTACTTCTACTATAGATGACAAGATAAAAGAATAAAATAAAACCTTTGTGCATTGGATTCTTCCCACATTTTTCCTCAACTTCAGGTGGGCTTTTGTTTATTCAATTTACACGAGTTTTATTTTTATCAATTTCCATTATTATACGATAAGTTAAGTAAGACGTGGAAGGGAAAGACAGTAGTTAAAAAAAAAGTGAAGCAGGGGAGTTCCCCTCTCACCGCTAGTATATGTAATGGTAATGAAAATGGCAGGAAAATTTGGGGAGGAAAGAATGAAAGCCATGATGTTTGCTGATGACTTGATGGTATGGGGAGAGAAGGAAGAGGAAATACAGGAACAGGAACGGAATAAGGAAGTGAAAGAGAGTGGAATG
The DNA here is from genome assembly GCA_902141385.1 of Timema californicum. Classification (NCBI taxonomy): domain Eukaryota; kingdom Metazoa; phylum Arthropoda; class Insecta; order Phasmatodea; family Timematidae; genus Timema; species Timema californicum. The sequence continues at coordinate 48,963 of CABFOW010001646.1, forward strand.
AAAGTAGTGGTGCAGAATATGTTCAGCGCTCCAATATTTTCCCAGAACATAACATTTTAATAAAAAATTTCCCCGAAACCCATAGCGCTCAAAATAAAACATTGAATATTTTATAGAGGCTGATAGGGATAAGGATTATTACCAACTACATGGTTCTGAAAATTCAAATTTAAACATATTTTTAATCATGTTATGTTTATAGTACCTATCATATAACAAATTCAGTTGTCTCCCAAAAATGGAAATCTTCCTATTTCCTTGTGTGTATTACATATTGTTATCAATTGTTCATTGATGTACCAATAGTCTTACTGGTACCAACATTTAATTTTACATTTTGAGAGTAGGAGGCAATAGAGTGTAATTACGGGAAGCCTTGGTTTAATTGTTGATTTTAATAGACTCGCCACTACTGCAAGGTATATCATTATCAACCACACTAAGGGAAATAATATCGCTATTTACGACCGAGTTTTTCCTGAACACATAATTTAAGTTTTACAAAACTTGCAATACTCCCTTGATCCTTACTTCTAGGTTTTCTTTGGGGATGTTTATTAGATACGTGATATCCGAGTCTATCACGTCTGCTTCACCATTCACAATTACCACAGTTGATATCTAGTTTGCTCTTAAAAGTCGATATAATAAACCCCTAAACCATCTAACTTTGAATAAACATTTATCTATTGTACAGTGTACAGACCTTAAATGGTCCACTAAAAACAACAATTTCATGGCTACACAATTATTACAATACGCATGTCACGAGTTTAAATAAACTGCATGCACATCGCTGTTTAATTAGGTCACGATATAAGCATGACTGAATTCAAACTAAAACAAAACATCGTTCACCATTCCCTACCCTATACTGCCTACCCTCCGTAGCTATCAAACACCCGCAGTAGGGTAGGTGACTGATGACTCATCACTCAATCACACCATTAGCCAGGTTGAATTATTAGATTTTTCCTTTGCCCCTCATCTCATTATCACATTATCTTAGCCCCTAAACACCGCAACTCTTTACGCTCACACCAGCACAGCCTCACTATGGCACATACTGATGGTGTCGGTGTTGAGTTTCATCAGCCTTTGTTTTTAAAACAAATGAAACTACCGTACCAGTTCCAGAATGTACTAAAAAGTCAACAAAGTTGTTGGACTTTTTCCTGTCCCAAATTTTCCCAGGACTGCTTTAATTTCCCCCGAACCTCGTTCATACATTCGGACATATTCTGCACGCGTGAATGAAAGTTTGCATGAAGTGTGGAGTGATGGTGATAAGGCCTAATAAAGCTATATAGTTAGATGGAATAGATTTGAGAAAAGTAAAGAACGTAAAATATCTTGGAAGCATGATTGAGGCTAAAGGTGGAAATTAGGGCTGTCAAACTAGATTCCTTGATATCCTCGATTCTCACTGCTATCGAAAGAATCAAGAATCGATCTTAACATTACGATTCTAAATACTTCGATTCTTATCTCTCAATAAAACTGGCAACTAAACAAAACGGCAACATTCAAAATAGGTACTAATCGATTATCTCTTATATTAGTTTAGTTGCAGTTTCACTTAAATGCCGGCAAATTGTAAATATACTATATTGCCCCAAATATAGTACGAACCTAACATTTTGAGGTTTTCTGAATGAAAAATATATGGCCTCGAATATAATAGGACCTGACATTATGATAGTAACAACTTTGACACACTGTTTTTTAAAGTAAAAATTAAAAGACTGTCAGAATACATGAATCGGTTCTAAACAAACAATCAACATGGGATGGCAATGTGTTATATCAAGAGTTATGATATTTTGATCAAAATGAGATGGCCGCTCTCTTGTAATTATATTTGTTGTCACTTTCAATCTTTAATGTTTTATTTAGCTCTTTGAATAAGACAAGTTTAACACACACAAAAAAGTAAAAAAAAGTAATATTTATTTTACTTCAGTAGATTTAAAGTGTAGTCCAATATATCGTTGCAAAAACCGTAAACACTTCATCACAAATTTATTGCTAGCCAACATGCGTCGGACCGGCTATGGCGGACAACTTTATATTTTTGTTAACATGTGAAATGTGTTCTTTCCGTTATAAAACCTGCAATTTATTGTATTAATTTCAAGTTTATATGAATTTTGTTTTGATATTTAGTTTTATTATTAATATTAGCACTGCGTCTTACTACCCGTTCAGGTTATACACACTTACGCTGATATGTAATGGAAGGATGATTGCGAGAAGAAAATGAAGGACCTACAGTTTAACGTGGAATCCGAACCACAGTGGAGGCCTGGCATTCCACACATTCACAAGTAGTGATTAATACAAGTCTTTTCAGAGGTGAAGGAAGGGTTTGGTAGACTTTCAGTTTTGAAAACTTTTAGTGAGTTTAGTAAATATCTATAAGATTGTGATATTAAACAGGGTGGCTACAAAACATTTAAACAAAATCCCCAGGTTTTCCAGGCAACATTTTTCAATTTTCCCTGACTACATTTTTCCAGCTTTAATTGTTTTATTGATTATTGATCGCATATTAAAAAAAAGTTTGTGTCTACTAAACATACACGATTTTATCAGTTATTTTAAAAATTAAAATGCTATTAGGTATTATTAACTTTCGTTTTAGTGTTCAGTAGCGAAATTAATGGGATATTTTAGACACATTTTTAAATTCCCTAACTTTTCCAGGTTTTCCCTGTCTGTAGCCACCATGTTAAGTTTCAAACGACCATGTGTTGATTGAAATGGAGTCCAAGTTTCTCATTGAGGGAGGAGTAGGGTATCAGTCATGTTAGATTTTCTGTACAGTAACAATAGTTATTAAATATCAAAAAAAATAGTTTTTGACTGTTTTTACAAAGCTAATCTCTTTTACTTAACATTTAAGTTACAGAAACAGTTTTTATTTTCAAGTGGCCCTACTTTATTTGAAGTTGCTACCAGTACAGTTCTTAAATTTTCTTTCCAATGTCATTCATTCAAAACATTGCTCGTTCATTTAACAATTTGGCAAATTGAATAGAATTGTGTTCTGAATGACTGTGTACTATACCTTTTTATTTATATTTTTATCTACAAATGTTTGATTCAATGATTCTTCATTAGTAGGTAATAATACATATGTTTACTATAATGTAATTCCTAATTGTTTTATTATTTTGATTATATGATTTAATACTTGGTAAAATTGATTTTTTTTTGGTTGAACTTAAATATTCTTTCGTATTACTATGAATAATTTTTAGTTTTTTGTTATGTTCTGTAGTGTAATACCAACATACTTTTTTATATGAGATTGAATGCTTGGAATTTTTTTTTAATGTTTAAGAAACGACATCAAGAATTGAAAAATTGAGGTTGAACTTAAGAATCGGATTTGAGAAAAACAGGTATGGAGACATCTCTAGTGGAAATAGAATCTAATGATAAGAGGGCAGCAGGGGTAGTTGTTCTATAGGCATGAAAGAGACCCACTATGGAGAAGAGAAGTGCCTTTGAAGTATATAGAAGTGTTGTACAAGGCGTACTTTGTACCCATATTCACATATGAAGCAAATACATGTAGAACGAATGTAAGAAACACAAGGAAAGTTGAGGCCATGGAAATGAAATTTATGAGGAGCATGTTAGCATTCACGAAGAGAAACAAGATTAGGAATAAAATTATCTGGGAAAGAATTGGAGTACAGTGAGTATATTAGATAGAGAAAGCAAGACCGAGATAGTACGGTCAGGTAATGTTAATGGAAAAGGAGAGGATGCCAAATAAAATTATGGAAATGAAGTATGGAGGAAAAAGACTGTAAGTGAGGCCAAGAAAGAGATAGAAGCACCAGGTAATAGAAAGTATGCTCGTAAAAGGAGAAGAATGAAAGCAGTTAAAGGAAGAAGAATGGTAGAAGTTTTTCTAAATTTCTACTTCTAGATTATCTATTAATGAGAACTTTCTTACCAAATCTTTGTTGTCCAGCTCTGGTTTATGGTTAATATTCCAGTCATTGGGAATGTTCTCATCCTGGCGAACTGCATCTGGGAGCAAAGGCACAGTGGTGTCAAGACCAGCACCCGCCTGAAGATGCCGCAGGCGTTCCAGATAATACAAAGGATTTTTCATGGTCCCTGAAGAGTCTGCATCTTCCGCCGCTCCCCGATACTTAGCCCCAATCACACACAGCTTCTCATCTGAAGAAGACACTTGAGGCACTCCGTCACCAGACTCACTGCACGGTGTTAGAGTTGTCATTGAATCCAAGATACCTGACAAATAACGGTTATAAAGCTCATTCCTAAACTTGTTGATATTCAACAACAACAACAACAAATGGTTAACCCTTTCTTTGGCGCAGGTATTGAACATTGCCTATGTTTGCCTGAATGTTCCCTATTGCAGATGTGAATTAACGTTTCAGTGCAATAAGTTATGGTAATACTGGGTGACCTGGTGTTCTAGGGATAAGGTGTCAACTTATGTGCTCGGGGTCAGGGGGTTCAATCCTCGGTCCCAGCCCAGATTTAAATGATTGCCAAACCCTTTCTTCAACTCTGACAAGCCGTGTATTAATCACAACTTGTGAATGTATGGAATGCCAGGCCTCCACCACGGTTTGGATTCCACGTTAAACTGTAGATGCTCCATTTCATCTCACAATCACCCTGCCATTACACATTAGCGTAAGTGCATATAACCTGAACGGGTAATAAGACGCAGTGATGATGATGATGATAATAATAATAATAATAATAATAATAATAACAATTACAATAATAATAATAAAATAATAATAAAATAATAATAAAATAATAATAATAATAATAATAATAATAATAATAATAATAATAATAATCATGATGATGTTGTCAGGACGCTGTATTAACGTTTTGGAAGAAGATAAACATTGACTATTTGTTTTGTTAACGTGATAGGGCAGTGGAAAGCGGTAACATAAATATAAGTATCGTTAGTGCCGCCTGAAATCACATCCATTCATTCAAGATGTCCGTAATCTCGACGCATATAGAAAAGCTGGGAAAGGAAAACTATGATACATGGAGACAACAAATGGAAGCAATTTTAATTAAGAACGACCACTGGGAATACGTCGATGGAACTAATCCTAGGCCTAAAGCAGCTGTAAGTGCTGACGCGGAAGCAATTGCTGATACCGCTAGACACGCGGCCACGTGGGACAAAGCTGACCGTAAAGCTAAGGCTGATATTATTTTAGCTGTGAGTCCTACAGAACTTTGTCACATAAGACATTGTGAAACATCGCAAGACGTTTGGCAAAAACTAGAACTAGTTTACCAGTCTAGAGGGCCTGCAAGAAAAGCTACCCTTTTGAAAAAACTTTTGTTCACAAAAATGCAAGAGGGAGAAAACATGGCGGATCATCTCACGAATTTTCTCAACACAGTTGACAAACTCAATGAAATGGATATTCGCATTTCTGAAGAATTATTAACCATCGTGTTATTATACAGTGTGCCAGATAGCTACGATAATTTTCGTTGTGCAATCGAAGCTAGAGATGAACTACCGGACACAGAGTCTTTGAAAGTAAAACTTCTAGAAGAATTCAGTGCAAGACAGGACAAGAAAGCAGACTTAAATGGTGCGGGCGCTTTCTATGTAAAATCTTCCATAGGGCGAAGTCTAAATAAAAACAAACCTCCGGATAAAAACTGTGTAGGCCTACCTACAAATCAAAATAATAAAGTTTTTCAGATCAAAGGTCAAAGTGGTGTGCAAAATCAAAATAGGAATTTTAAAGCATCAAAACGGTTATATAAGTGTAACTATTGTAAAAAATTGGGACACAAGGCAGCCGATTGCTGGACAAAAATGGCGAATGAAAAGCAAGTTTCGATGGCATCAGAGCAAACCCATGCAGCAGCAGAAGAGATCGTGACATTGACATCATCTTCAGTGAGCACTCTCTGTGCGAAGTTAACGAGAAGAGATGACGTGTGGTGTGTTGACAGTGGAGCAACAACACACATGTGCCGCGACAAGAATAGTTTTTTGGAACTCACGCCAACCATAAGTCAGAAGGTTAGGTTAGCGGATGACAGAACAACTGACATTGAAGGCATTGGAACTGCAGTAATGAATGTTTCAAATAAAAAGGGCCAATTTGTAAAAGTGAGGTTAGAAAACACTCTTTTTGTACCCACACTTAAGACAAATTTATTTTCAATTTCAAAAACTGTTGAAAAAGGGCGAAGCGTGTGTTTTAATGCAAATGATGCTGAAATTGTCGAAAATGGTGAAGTGTTGTTAACTGCTCGTAAACGTGGAAATTTGTATTTTATTGAACCTTACATGCAAAGTGAGAGTTCGACACATGTAGCTAACGTGAGTAAGGCAGGCAATCTTAGTGAACTTGAAAAGTGGCACAGAAGATATGGACATTTAAATGCGTATGACTTGCAGAAACTCGTTCAGAAAGACATGATTAGCGGTATGGATTTTAAGAAATCAGAAACATTTTCAACATGTGAAACCTGTATCTTAGGAAAGCAAGTTGCTACGCCTTTTCCAAAAAGGTCTGAGTCGAAGAGTGAAAAATTACTTGAATTAGTGCACTCAGATGTTTGTGGCCCAATGAGAGTGAAATCTCATGGTGGTGCTTCTTATTTTGCAACGTTTATCGATGATAAATCTAACTGGGTAGAAGTTCATTTTCTAAAACATAAAAGTGACGTGAAAAAGGCTTTTGAAACATTCAAAGCATTAGCGGAAAACCGTCACGAAAGGAAAATCAAAACTTTGCGGACAGACAATGGCCTGGAGTACTGCGGAAAAGAGTTCACAGAAGAAATGCGCATCGCAGGGATAAGAAGAGAACATACCGTAGCAGAAACTCCAGAACAGAACGGCAAAGCTGAACGCATGAATCTCACGCTGGTGGGGATGGCAAGATGTATGCTGTTGGAGTCTGGCTTACCAACAAGTTTTTGGGCCGAAGCGATTGCCACAGCTGCTTACATCAGAAACAGATGTCCATCAAAACAGCTGGAAGAACAAACCCCTTATGAAATTTGGTTCGGGCTAAAACCAAAAATAGGACATTTCAAGACGTTTGGTTGCAAGGCATATATGCTGAATAAGGCCCCAAATAAAGGAAAGTTTGACCCAAGATCCAAGGAAGGTATTTTTGTGGGTTACTCTACTGAATCGAAAGCGTATCGAATTTGGGACCCAGAAAAACAAAAAATATTGAGAAGCCGAGATGTAAAATTTTTGGAAAATTTTGAAACTGTCAAAGTTTCGGATGAACAAAAGGAGTGTGCGAACTTTGAACCTTCTTACTTATATGTTGATAACAGTGTGAAAGACCCTATTTCTAATGCTGATGGACATGTAGATAAAGTTCAAGAAAGTGATCCCATTGATCCTGATAGGCCTATTGAAGTCAATGAGAATTACCTCAAATCAGAAAATTTAAGCAAAGACTGCACAGTGATTGAGAATAAGAGGGGGCCTGGTCGACCTAAATTGATTAAAACAGGAAAGCCGGGACGACCAGCAAAACATTTTAATCTGGTTACGCCAAAACCTGAAAGTGCGAGCTTGATGTATGAAGAGGCAGTAAATCCATCTGTACAAGAAGCCTTAGAAGGACCTTATGCAGCTGAGTGGCAGAAATCGATGGAAGCTGAGTTCAACGCTCTGACACACAGCAAGGCCTGGACATTGAAACCACGCCCAAAAGATAAAGCTGTCATTGGTTGTCGGTGGGTACTCAGAACAAAGTATGGGCCAGACGGTAATGTCGAACGCCGGAAAGCTCGGTTGGTAGCGAAGGGCTATAACCAACGCCCAGGGATTGATTTCCATGAAACATTTTCACCTGTTGCAAGACTTAGCTCAATAAGACTAGTTGCTGCCCTAGCAGCTGAGTTAGGCCTTACTTTGTATCAGCTTGATGTTGTAATGGCCTACATAAATGGAGATCTTGACGAACAGATCTATATGGAACAGGCGGACGGTTTCATTACCCCTGGAATGGAGCATCTAGTTTGTTCACTCGAAAAGTCCATATATGGCCTAAAGCAGTCGGGCCGACAGTGGTTCAAAAAGTTGCACGAGAGACTAGAAATTTTTGGACTCAAACAATTAGATTGTGACAAGTGTGTGTACCACATGAATGATGGTTGTGTGACTCTTATCGTGGTTGTTTATGTAGATGATTTGATCATAGCTACAAACAGTAAAGAAGCCTACACAAGATTGAGAGACGATTTGTCTCAAAACTTCCAAATGAAAGACTTAGGAAAGCTGCACTACTGTCTTGGAATTGAATTCAAACAAGATGAAAATTCAAAGTTGGTCACTATGTCACAGAAATCGTACATAGAAGATGTTCTCAAAAAGTTCGGAATGCAAGACTGCAAACCGGTAAATACCCCATTAGATGGAAACAGCAAATTATCCAAAGCCATGGAGCCATCTACGGAGGAGGAGGCAGAGGAAATGAGCGAAGTTCCGTACCAGCAACTCATCGGTTCTCTGATGTACCTCGCAGTATCTACACGACCAGACATTGCGTATGCGGTGAGCTCTTTGAGCCAGTACAACCTAAACCCCGGAAAAGGACACTGGGTTGCGGCGAAGCGCGTCTTACGATACTTGAAAGGTACGAGCAACCATGGACTAGTCTACAAGAGATCTGGCGCTGAACTGATTGGATACGTGGATGCAGATTGGGGAGGAGCCCTTGATGACAGAAGATCATACACAGGCTACGCCTTTCAAGTGGCAGGCTCTGCCGTGACATGGGAGGCGAGAAAACAATCCACCGTGGCTCTTTCAAGCACTGAAGCAGAGTACATGGCTCTTACGGAAGCAGCAAAAGAGACAGTTTACTTACGAAACCTGTTAAAAGAAATCGGGTTCTTGAGTGTTAATGCAATACCAACTCTTGTTTATTGTGACAATCAAGGAGCAGAAAAGCTCATGCATAATCCTGTGTACCACTCTCGTACCAAACACATTGACATTCGGCATCACTATGTGCGTGAAGTTTTTGAACGAGGCGAAATCAATGTGAAATACATTCCAACAAACAAGATGGTAGCTGATGTGCTCACGAAAGGACTGTTCGGACCAAGCCATCATCAGTGCATACAAGGACTTGGCGTGATAGACATTAATAAAGTTAACGCGTGTTTGAGAGGGGGTGTTGTGTATAATAAATGAACATTCTCTTAACTAGGCCTGTAATAACAAACACGAGTTTAGTAACTATTCCACTTTTAGATTTGTGAAGTCACTTCTGTGATGACGTCACCAAAGCGTCTTACGCAACGTCTTTGTTAGTTCCGGTCTATATCTCGAGTGGCGAGCATGTGCTCTTTGTTCTTTAATTGTTTATTGTTCTTTCATAAATAAAACTAACAAATAATAATAATAATAATAATAATAATAATTATAATTATAATAATAATTATAATTATTATAATAATAAATAATAATAATAATAATAATACTTTCAGCTATTCCTAATACCTCATATTGTAGCTGATAGATGGAGCTACCAGTTCATTGATATACTATGATCATAAATAAAGCAATATTTGGGAAAATAAATTAGTAAAAATATTTGTCAGATAAGCGAATACAAGTATAAAAATGGCTGCCACGCCTATGAAGATATCTATGCTACACACATGCCACGGAATGGGTTAAGTACCTAAAGATATCGTCAATTAGAATTATGAATAATTGTTGTTTGATTAACTATTTATTAATTGTCAGAGCTCAGGAGTTTACAGCATTTACTATGTACACATTTTTTAAACTGAAAAACAGATAACTAACATCTAACAATAGTTTAGGTAAGAATTTTCTTCCAAACAAAAATAATTACCAATTAATAGGCATTGACATGAAACAAAAATTATAAAAGAAAATAATCCTGTAGAAACCCATAATCTGGACTTTAATCAGTGTTACGCAACTAAAGTGGTCAAATCCCTGAACAAATAAATATGCAACCTTTCACAAATAAGGATATCAGTATATCACCAAACTCTGGCAGGCCCCAAACTTCAACCTCAGGTAATTCCTCTCCTTCCTATCAGCATAATTATTATTTTTACCATTAAATTTCCCAATATTAATAATATATTATGCAACACAACTTTTAGTTTTTCCATACATATATATTTAATCCAAGGGCTGCCATTTATACAGTGAAATGTTAACAAGAAAACAATCAGCTGTTTCAACCTTGCAGTCCAACCAAGAGCATAATCTTTCGACCCGATGAAGCTGTCTGTGACAGTGAAAGCTTGTCCTTAAAAATGTGTTTATAAGTTTTTTTTATGTTTTATATGACAAATTTCTAACCAGTATCATTGAGTTAAGTTTGCTGTCTATTCTAATTTTAGCTGTAAAATTAAGATTTGAAATTTGGATTAAAGTCTAAAGTACCATTCACCACCTTGAAAGGTAGCAAGCATACTTCGCATAATTCAACTATGTCATAGCTTATTAGATGGGGTCATAGTGTTTGGTCAAGTTAGACTAACTACCTTTCAGAGTAAAAAAAAGTGTAAATTAGTCAAGTTAAATTAATTAAAACAGTTTTAAGTGTATAGGCTGATTTTGGTAGGAAGAACAGTAGATGATATTTCCTAAAGTTTTTAAAACATTTTTTTAAATACATTCATACATCAAGTCATAATATCTGCATGTGTCACTTTGGATAGATATTATCAATATTTATAAAATAACACTAATAATAAAGTAAAATGTTATCAATGTTGGCGGCGAAGAAATATGTTTGAATGTTCTCAACTGTTCTTCCTACCAAAGCAAGGTAAAGCTATGGAGTGGCCATGTTTTATACCTTCCTGGCCTTAAAAATGATTCTGTGATGGTGTATTAGTGGTCAATACATTGAAAAAAATATACAAGACCGATATATAGGAACAAATCATACAAACACATGGATTTTTTTTAAATGAAAAGAGGAATAATCAATTTTTATCGCTCAATCTCTTGACCTAGGTATTAAATTATTATAACACTTCTGGAAGGACTATGAAGAAGCACAAAATATTCTAGACGAGGTGTTATATTGCTCTTGGTTGCCTACTAAAGTGTTCCACCAGAACCAAACTTAGATCTTATAAGTCCATTCACAGAAAAATTGTAGGTCTTACATTTAAAACACAGCCCATAAATTCATGAGAGTGGAGTTGAAATTTGGAGGGATAAGACGCAAGGAAGAGATGGGAGGAGTAAATACTGGTGAGTGTGAAAAAAGAAGAGTAGAAGCAAATAACTAAGAATTGGTGGAAAGAAAAGGAAGATGAAGACTTACTAAACCGACCTGGTCACAATTCATGATAGGGATGGGAGAAACAGTAATTTTCCGATATCGCTGTTCACAGTGACCACGATTCAAAAATATCGGTACTCGCAGTGACCGCGATTCAAAAATATCGGTGCTCGCAGTGACCGCGATTCAAAAATATCGGTGCTAACAGTGACCGCGATTCAAAAAATATCGGTAATCGCAGTGACCACAATTAAAAAATATCGGTGATTTTTCACAGTGACTGGCAGTCAATATGTTTTTCCAGTACTTTATATCTTGTAATACTGATATTTCTTTAACTGGTATATTGGTCCACTCATTTAAACAACCAATTAATGTGTGAAAATGTAGTCAGAGAAGTACACACTTCACAGCTCAACTAACAATTTCATTTTAAATACAAAAAATATGCCAATTTATTTGGTTTATGTGTATATTATGTTAGGTTTCTAAAGTAAATCTCTGAAAAATTCTACATTATGTTATTGTAAATAAATTCTGTTTGGGGAGATAAGGTTGCTGCCATAGATAATGATCAAACATTTGGCAAACCCTGGTCTAGGAGTTTTTAGGTTTTATTCTTTCAACATTTGGTGCAAGACTCACCCAATGATGAGGTGCTGGTTGTTGTTGTAAGAGAAGTTCGAACACAGCGGTCCCCAGCTCTCCTTCTTTCTGCATCTATCGACTGTAAACCTCGTTCAATATACTGCTGAAAGAATTGAGATGACTTGCGAAGGAAGGGCTCTATGTCAGCTTCAGGGTGCTGCTCACGGAAATCATACAGCAACGCTAAGCCCTAGAAACAAGTTGAAAATATACGCCTGTAATTAAAACTAGAGATGGGTCAAATCAAGTAATTTACCTTCAAATCCTGAATCTTGGAAAAAAATCAGTGCTTTAAGAGAAAATTGAAACATAAAATATAAATATATTTGAAAGAAGGTACTGGAAAGATGGAGAGAGAGGGAAAGAAAGTAATTCCTAAAGAATGATAAAACACTTAGATAGGAACATGTTTCTATTCATAAATTCAGTTAAGTGTTAAATTAATGATCTAAGAGCTCTTTCTGGTTTGAGAGTATTGTGACTAACATGACGGTGGAGAGTTGAAACATAAGAAGTGGATTATTAGAAACAAAAACCAACCTGTTGTGTTTCTTCCTTTGATCCAATCTTCCTAAAGATTTCTGAAAGAAGCTCATGTGTGTTTTTTGATAGCCTGCGTTGAGACTTTACCTCTTTCTTGATCACAGGCTTGGGATCTTCTTGCTTTACAGTCTGAACAAAAAAAAAATCACAAAACCAACAAAATAGTTTGAATCAAAATCTAAAAAGCAAATAAACATGTTTTTAAGAACAACCTTTCACAGTAACAAATAAATTCTTTAAGTTGAGACAGTGTCTACTCTAGTTACCTGCGAAGCTATCTCTCCAGGTCATCCTAAAAAGGACGTTTGGAGTGTTTTTAAAAATTTTTCTAAACAATTTCTACTCTAAGGCCAAGAACGGGGTGAGAGGAGCAGATAACAGTAAATGAGTAAGTGAGAGGAGAAGAATGGAAATGATTAAAGGATGAAGGATAGTGTAAGAATAGAGTAAATCATAGGGATTTTACAAAACTGACTTGGCCACATGCTGGAAACAGTTGGTGATGATAGATGATGACTTTCTAATCCAGTATCACTTAAATAAATGTGCTGGCTATTCCTCATAATTTAAAACATAATTTTGACTAGTGCTACCCAATATGGCTTTTACAATAACAGTTCACATTTTAAAATGCTGCCACTAGACTAGTTTATTATTACTACCCGTTCGGGTTATACGCACTTGCGCTAATGTGTAATGGTAGGGTGATTGTGAGATGAAATGGAGGACCTACAGTTATAACGTGGAATCCGAACCACGGTGGAGGACTGGCACTCCCCACATTCACAAGATGTTTTGTCAGAAGTGAAGGAAGGGTTTGGTAATCAGATAAATCTGTGCCGGGACCGAGGATCGAACCCCAGCCGCCAGTACAGAAGTCTGACACCTTACCCCTAGACCACCAGGTCACCTCTTAATTGTATTATATTTGGAAGGAGGTATAGGAAAGGTGGATAGAAAAATATAACAGGGACAAACACAATATGGCTTTTACAATAGAAGAACATAGTTTACACTTTACATTGTTGTCCAACGGCAGCAATGTAAAGTGTGAACTGTGTTCTTTTCATCATAAAATCATATTGTGTTCGATAATCTATGAGACTTGGTTACCGCAGCAATGTGTTGTGAGTACAGGACATTCTCTTTTATATGTTTCTATCCACCATTCTTTTACCTTATTTCAAATATAATACAATTTCCTAAGCAACAGTAATTTTGGTTTATTACTCATCTTAAAAGGTTAGCTTTAAAGCTCAAACAAATCGAGTTGCTAGGTATTATTCTCACCTTTGTAAGCTTGACCAAATATGTCTGTAGTTCAGACTCCTGCAGGTTGTTGATGGTGTTCAAGTACTGGAGTATCTTGGTACCTTTCATCTTAACCATAGTGTGAAGGATGGTCTTCACCGTCCTCACTGGGGTGTCCACAGGTCGTTTCTTCCACATGGATGATGGATACTCCTGCAAGCAACACACTGATTTATAACAACTTAACAACACAAGTCTACTAAATACTGAGATGTTAGTCTGAAAGTAAGGTTATTTGTAACAGAGCACTAGGTTAAACCATGAGGGATATCCAACACACATACCTGGATGATACTTGAGTGGATGTTGTTTGTATAATAACACACTAAAAATGTAAATATTTTCTAGACTTGGGTGGAAATTGGAATTTTAAAATGTTCCCTAAATTTGGTATTTTGTAGTTTGTTTAAAAATAAAAAAAGCTCTTTGCATAACCTTAAAATAAATATTGAAATAAGAGATTAATACCCAGTTCCATAGTCAGACTTTGTTAGCCTCAAGTGACGAGCTACTAAACACAAGACAACACCTAGAGTCTGTCCATGTTTTTTTTTACCTAGATGAGAGTTCAAAAATCATATATTTGAGCTTTGGGTTTCCAACACTAGAAAAAGATCCCTGTTTTGTTATGAATGTAAGTTTTTTAAACTACCTATTATATTTTACACTTAAAATAAGAAATTTTGTGTAAGTTTTCTCATGCTATTTCATTATTTTAAATAATTTCTTTTTATCCAAATCGAAACAATATTTTAAACTTCATTAAAACTACTTAATCTTCGTTTTGGAACGTTAATGACTATGTATAATATAGTGCATACATCAATGCCATTTAATACACGCACCATATTTACTCGGTAAAGAGAAAATACTTGTCATTTATATCATATTTCAAAATATTTAACTAAATAAAATATTTTTATCCACTGCGTGGGTGTGTCATTGCAAAAACCTTGTTTCAATCATGTTCATCCACATGGTTTAAATTTGTCGGTCGCCATTTTTTAAGCTATTTCCATTAAACATTATGTGGAAGTGCTGTGAATAATAATTTTGTTTAAGTGGAATAAAACGATAAATAATCTTTGTGTCCAACCTAAAATAAATATATAAATAATATTGGCCTAAATTATTGTGGTTAACTATCACATTCTTATATTACCATGTTTTCATTACAGTTATCCAAAGTGATAGAAGAAGTCAGCTGTTGGCGTATAGATATATTAGGGACTATTTCTATTAACTTTTTGAGCTGTCATCCAAGTAAACTAAGGTCGTGAATGAATTATACCTAGACCAGAATGGAATTGGACAGTTTCATATGTGACATTGGCCCGTTCCATTCTGGTCTATGCAGGTGTCGTCTTGTATTTATTTAGTATAACACTGTACTTGAGCCTTAAGTCTGACTATGAAACTGGCCGTAAAATTATTATTATTATTATTAGCACCGCGTCTTACTACCCGTTCGGGTTATACGCACTTACGCTAATGTGTAATGGTAGGGTGATTGTGAGATGAAATGGAAGACCTACAGTTTAACGTGGAATCCGAACCACGGTGGAGGCCTGGCATTCCCCACATTCCCTAAAATTAAATAATTAAATAAATAAATCCAGACCTATAAATAGATGAGGGTTATGTCAAAAACTCAACCCTGACCTACATCGCCAAGGAGTTTGAATCGTCCCGACAAAACAATAATTACCTTGAAGAAAATGTGAATGTCATAGAGCACCATGGCATAGTCTAGGTCATAGTCCCATTGGGGCATGACCTTGATCACCTTCCACAAACACTTCATCACCAGGTCTAGGTATCGGGTGGAAGTGGAGCCATTGCCCGCACAATCGTGTAGAATCTTCATCAACACACTGGCAATACACAAAAAATGCAAGGCTTAGGGCCATATATGGGTCATTCTCAAATAAATGGAAATGGTTGAGTGTAGAAATTAAGACATTTAGTAGGCCTGTACTTTTATTTTTTTCATAATATTCTACTTATATTATTTATAGCATATATACTATTATGTCTTCTGCTTTTTGTCATTTATGTTAATGCTTTTACATGTTCGTATTTAAGTGTCCAATAATTCTTTACAGTGAATATTCCCTTTTCCCCCATTAGTTTCTTTGGTTTCCTCTAATAGGAAGTTGCGTTGTGCATTTTATACTCCCTCCTGATGAGTTAAGATAGAATGAAACCTAGGTCAAGGAATAGGGTGGTAACGTCCGAGAAAATGAAACCTAGTTCGGAGGATTGGCGGGCGCTAATGATAGATTTTTTTTTCAAGAAGCAGCTATTACCTATTTGTCCAATGACAGCAATGTAAAGTGTTAACTGTGTCCTTTTCATTGTAAAAACCAGATTGATGTTTCCATCCACCTTTTCTGAACCTTCATCCAAATATAATACAATTACCTCATAAAGTTAAATGAGGTTTTCCTTAAAGATATATATTGATATAGTAACATATCATCAACTGTTTCCAGCCTGCCGCCGGGTCAGTTTATTAAAATGCCTCCAACTCGTGTAGAGGTATATGAGGTACATGAGGTACATGAGATAGTAGAAGAAATACGGCTGAGATAGTATGGGCATGTAATGAGGTTGGAAAAATACCACGGTAATGATGTTGAATAAAAATATTTTTTAAGAAATCACCTTATTAAAATCTGTAGTTAGCTAACAACAATGCAGACAAAATATTACTCCTTATGTATTATATCTACGGGTGTGTCAAGTCCATTTTTTCAATTTATAGTGAAGTCAAGTTAATATGAGATATTTCTGAAGCCAAATCAAAGTATGAACATTTAGAAAAAAGTAGGGGTGTGCGAAGCCAGTTTTTTCAGTTCGAAGCGAAGTCGAAGCGAATATTCAAGAATATTCTCGAAGTCGAATCGAAGTTCGAATAAAATTTAAACAACTAATAATAGCTCTTAAAACAAGCTATTTTTTTAAAAAAACTGGATGTTTTTAGCCTTAATATATTTATATTTAGTTCAAATGCTATTAAATTGATATATTTTATCTAACTTTAATAAAACCTCACAATTTAGCCTAATTATGTAGTAATACACAATAAGACAATAACCTTTTTAGAAAAAAATATGTAGGCCTACTAAAAAGACATTTACTTGGGCACGTAAATAGACAATTATATTTTATAAAAAACATAGGTATATACTATATTAGGTTAAGTTATATGCTAAGAAAATATTTACACAGTCCTGTGACATTGTGCAATAATATTATCCTACATTTGATTTGCAATTTAACTTTAAAAAATATTCACTTCAGGGCAGATTATGTTATAACTTATTTTAAAAAACGTGTATTAAGAATTAAGAAAAATTATATCAACATCAAACAGTTTTTATAAGTTAAAATAAAAACAAACATTGTAAGAAATTATCCACACAGGCAGTTAGAAGTGTTACTTTCTCTTCAAGTTATTTTGAAAGATGTTAATTCCTCAAAATGAATAGGAGTCAACGGTTCTCGTCTGGCTGGTACAATGTTTCCTGAACTAGAAAATACCCTTTCACTGCACACACTTGTAGCAGGGCTACCTTGGAGACATTAGGGTATTTTCAAGAACCCTCTTCCCTCCACCAGATATAGGCACCCGTGGTTCATTTAGGTAATCCTTCACTTCACTGTTGTTGTCTATTGCCGGTTGGGTGGTATTTGGTATGGAATCAAAACTTGACCATAGTCCAGAACTAGAAGAGGAGCATGAGGGGTGTTCATCTTTTACGTTAGGCTCTAAAGATGACTTGTCACTCAACTTCTTAACTTCAATTGCTAGCGTGTTTACTGCCACCATATCATCGATCAAGACACCTCTAAATCTTGGGTCGCATAGCATGGATGGGCAGAAAATAGGATCTGAATCGTAGAAACTGAAGCGAGATTTCAAAGCCTTATCTAAACTTCTTGCGAACATTACACCATCCTTCTTGCTAGTGATAAAAACATTTAAGAGATTTGAGGCAAGGAAGGATGGGTATAACCATTGAAGAGGTGGGATAACTGTCTCCACTGATTTCCTTGGTGGCGTCAGCTAGTGGCCCAAGAACCTCTACAATGCCTGCTGCTTGCTTCCATTCAACTTCAGTTAGGATCTCGATGTTATTTTCTGAATTGGCAAGTTCAGCTCCAACAGCTTTTCTAACAGCATGTAATCGAGAAAGCATGTTATACTCGCTGGACCACCGTGTGTCCACAAACTGAATTAACTCGAGTACTGGCAGTACCATCTCTTCCATTACCGTATGTAATCTTTTTCTTGTGGATGGACTACGACTGTAATGTTCCACAATTGCTTTTGCCTTTGTCAAAAGTGTACAAACACCATAACATTCTGCTTTGGCATCATGGATAGCTAATTATTACTGTTCAATCTAACACATTAAAATAAAATGTAGATAAACTGCAACACATGCTCTAAATAAGCTATCAAAGTTATTTTTATTCCAGTTTTAAATTTTTTAAAAAAGGTAAATCTTTTGGTATTACAGAAAAATATGCATTCTTTTAAAAAGAAAAACGTTTCTAATAGCAATAAGTCACCTGTTGGCGTTTTGTATTTTTTCAGGCATATTTTACACTGGGCAGTTTTCTTAGAAGCTCTCGTGAAAAATACCCATATTTCACTTTTATTTTTCTGTTTCGGACATTTTCGTAGGCTTAACCAAAACTATTGATAAATTAATAATAAACAGTCTAATGTTGCCAACATGAGGTCATCAAATTTTCCATCAAGTTTTTAGGTTAACATAAATAAATCATTTAATCGTTTAGTTAAAAAAGAAGTATAATTTAAAATTGAAACAAAATTTAATCAGTAAAGGGTAAATATGTTTGCTTATATTCTGTCTCAAAATTAATTTTTTCGACTTTCAATCAAGTTTTTAATTTATCTCTTGGCACATGCGTCGTAACATTTTCTGTTGAGTAGAGCAAATACACGTGAAGGTCATTTCATTTCAGAATATTGAAAAAGATTCACTTGAAAAAAATTATGCAAAATTCAAAGCAAAAATATGATTTTAAATTGTATATTGATTTTTTTTAAATATTATTTTTATCACGTGAATTTAGGTCATGTGGCGGTGAAGATAGCTGAACGTATTTAATTTGTGAATCGATCAGGCCGTGTGGCATCGAATATAATCGATTATTGAAATTGTGTAACTATCGATAGTTATTCAATATTTCATCAAAACGAACTATTTAAAATTCACAAGTTATTTATTGAGAGAATAAGAAAAAGATACTTACAGGAACATTTTTTTTAAAACAAAAATAGTGTGATCACCATTTATTAAAAGTGGTCACTAATCTCAGTAGAAATATTGTGGAATAATAATAATTATGTCAGTCACAATCAACTAGTCGTTTTATAACCATGGCCTTTTGTGTCAATACATAGATATTAAAAAATATCGAACTAATCGATATTTAACCTATAAATCGATAAGGCCCATCTTTCGTAAAGTAAACAAATGAAAATAATTTGTATTAGAAGCTTGCGCCTCATACATATTAGTAAGTATTCTATAATTCAACGTTTATTTTTGTTTTAAATTGTGAATTGTGTGTGGTAAACATGAATATAATCTACTAGAATAATAGCTCAGAATGGTTAAAATTGAAAATACTTATATATTTTTTGCCGAAGCTTCGAATTTTTCGAAGTAAATATTTTTTGTCGAAGTCGAAGCCGAAGTTAGTTAATATTCGCTTCGACTTCGAGATTCTCGAAGCTTCGCACACCCCTAGAAAAAAGGTTTCAAAAGGATTCAAATACTATACTTTACATATGTGTGTAAATTTAGGCATTAAATAATAATTACTAAATGCTATATTCAAAATGTAATTAATATAATTGGTCTTAAAATGATAAATTAAGTTACTATCACAATACATAATATACTCAATTCCCATTTGTTATACACTGGCTCTTCTAAGTTATGGAAATATCTGCAGAGAGATTTAAAAAATAAATATAAATGTGTATTTTAGCTTTTAATATTTTCTTTACTTTAGTTTCGTAATTGTAAAATTCAGAATTTTACTCTCAAATCAAAGCAAACGAGTATTTGTAGCAAAGTTCAGGTTTTCAAATCTTTACATATTCATAATGTTATCCAACTCTTTATAGAATCTATTTATGGCCAAGGAATGATTTTATGTGAAAGGTTAACATCTTCTGCTCACCACGTGATGATGGTATGGTCCGACAGTTCCACCACCCTGACCACCACTAGGTTTATGACCCGGATATATTGATACTGGTTGGTCATGTCCAGCTCCTCCATCCTGCGGTCCACCAACAGGCCCACCATCTCCTCGATGAAGTCTTTCAGCACCGTCCGAGACACCCGTTTTGCCAGCACATCGTGATGGTAAAACTGAACAATATAAACACTATTTAGATGAGATGAAGACAAAATGAATGGACGAGAGAACAAGAGTTGCTTACTTACAGGAAAACCTAAAAGCCTTGTTTATTTTAACTAATCACAGACAACTAATAATAAATTACCTTGAGAATATTTTTAAGGCTCTCAACTCCTTCACCACAACACAAAGTTGACAGAAATTTGTAGTGGCAATGTAATTTTCATGAGGGACATTTTACTATATTACTATTCAATTTAAATTAGTTGGAATTGACACCTTGAACCAGATACCGAACCCAGGACTTGTATTAGTGTGCCAATGCTGTACCAATGAGTTATCCAGGATTCATACCGTGCTCAAGCTCATTCGTCTTTTATAGTTTGAGGCCAAGTCTGGACTCTTCAGCCCATATGAGCTAACAATAGTATTATGAGCCATGAGAACACAGCCACCTTCCAATTAGGAGATCTTTAAGCTGTCAACTTTGGAGTGAAGAATAAGCCTGAGCACGGGGTGAAACCTGGATAGCTCAATGGTAGAACATTGGCACGCTAAGTCAAAAGTCTCAGGTTGGATTCCCATGTCCAGGTGTCATTTTTGACTAATTTAAATTAATTGAAATATGGTCCCTTACATACAGACAGTGTGATAACCACAATGATTTGCAGCCTGTGTGTTGGTTTTTATAAGTGTTATTTTATATGTATTGATTTCTTTCCAACACATCTTACTAATCGTTTGGGATATATGCCTATCTAGTAATTATACTAATGCGTTAGGGACTAAGAAGATTAAATTTAGAGGAAGTGTACCCACATTTACATGGAGGGAAAGTGGAAAACTATGTAGGGTAAAAAACATCAGTACACCCAACCAGAATCGAACCTCAATCTCCCTGTCTTCGGCAGTCTAGTCTATTGTAGGAGTAGCGCCTTTGACCATGCATTTACCAAAGTGGGTGTATACATTATTCATCATCATCATCATCATCATCATTTGATGTTTCCATCTCTAAAGATTGTCAAAAGTGATGTCTTCAGATCAGATGACATGATGCACAAATATGTGAAGTAAATATAGTTTTTATTAGCTTTTATCATGTCTTACTAAACATTCAGGTTATACATTTATGTGTTATTTGGAATAGAGCACTAGGCTAAATCATGGTTTAAATTAGGAGGGATATCCAGCACACTTACCTTGGTGATACTGGAGTAGAAATTGTTTATATAGAACACACACTCATTTTTATGGACAAGTTTTCACTGTCACAGACAGCTTCATCAGGTCAAGAGTATCAGTCTACTCTCTTGACCTGATGAAGCTGTCTGTGACAGTGAAAGCTTATGTGTGTTTTATAGTGTTCTATCTAAACAATTTCTACTCCAGTATCACCAAGGTAAGTGTGCTGGCTATCCCTCCTAATTCAAACGATATTTATGAGTTAGGAATAGGAAAGGGTGAATTTAGAAGCAGCATACGCGCCTTGGCATGGAGAAAGTGGAAAATTATTTATGAAAAACCACCCTAAGTACACAAAAACTGGGATTAGAACCTCGATATTCCTGCCAATGGCAGTCTAATCTAATGTAGGAGTTACAACTTAGACAAGTATGATCCCAATGAGGCCCGTGCTTATTGAAAATGTGGTCCTCACAGTTTCCTGGAGGAAGATTAAAAGCAAACCTTCGGGGGCAGATGTGAAATAGTTAATGAGTTGAAATAAAATATGTTATTTTAATAAGGTCATGATTGCATTTTACTATCGATTTATTTGATTAATAAAAATAGGCGTAAATGTAAATCTATAATACTAAGTTGTTTTGTGAAAGTGTGCGTGCATGCTAATCTCATTATACATTTTTAGAAGAATGATAAACTTTTGTTTTTTGAAAGTTAAATTTTAAATATCATACCAATCAAAAATATAATTTCTAGATAAGATATTGAAAATAATAGCTTATTAAGTGTTGTTTGTAGGTCTATAAGAAGTTGATGGGAATATCAAACACATCTTAGGCCCGCGGCGCAAAGTGGGTCAGATTTGGCCCTTCGGCCTCCGAAGCGTTCAATTAGACTGTAACAAGGTCAACTAACCGAGAGCAACAGCATAAAGGTGAGCCTGTAGCTGACTGCAACTTGTGCCAGGTCAGAGAAGCGGTTGCTGTCTTTGAGTAGGGCAAGCTGCACCATTATAGAGCCCATGAACTGGTCAGCGTAGTCAGTCAGGACCAAAGCCCTGTCCGATTGCAGCAACAAATCGAGCTGCCCCACAGTCGTATGAAACTCCTTGGAGTCAGGACTAGTCAGGCCGTATAAGACTGTGTGCAGGCTCTGTTCCGTCGTGGTACAGGCTGCCAACGAGTTGTGGCTGGTGACAGTGGGGCGTGGTGGTGACAGCACAGTCCTAACACCGGTATTCATGCTGCAAGATCGCAGATACGAGTGGAAAGAAGAAATTATACACTTTCTCTAAGCAAGATAAGAACATGCTCCAAATATAGTCAATCAAACTCTATTAATGTAGAACAATATTATTGTTTGTATTAATATAAACAAGATTAAAGTAAAATTATTTTAGGAGCCTATTTAACAGGTAATTAAATAAATGTCAAAAAATGTGTATAAAATTGATTTTTAATATAATTTATGCATTATAAAAATTGTGTTTTTAAGTTATAGATGATTCAAATTAGACTAATATTCTCTCTTCTAGAACCACATATTTTTCTACATACCTGCCAATGAACTCTTTACATCATAAATGGGTAATATGAACTAAAACTAAATTGCTGAAAAACGATACTTAAAGAAGATGTGGGAATGAGTAAGAAAAACATATTTATTGATACTGTAGGGAAAGCATTTAAGAGTAAAGATCTAAAATTGAATATATATATTTTTAGTTATTCAATGTGCGCTTTCTGAAGCGACTGATTTTTATCAAAATACAAATTATAAATTGAAGTTATCCGGGAAACACAGGGTTGGGGATATAGGAGTATATGAGGAGTAGAGGAAGTAAGACTGAGATGGTATTGTCATGTAATAAGGATGGAAAAGGAGAGAACACCAAAGAGAAAGGTGGAGATGCACAAAGGAAAAAGACTGCAGGGAAGACCAAGAAAAAGATGAGAGGAGTAGATAACAAAAAGTTTGCCAGTAAGAGGATAAGGATGGAAGCTATTAGAGGAGAAAGAATGGTGCAAGGACAGAAGAAGATGGATGGATTTTATTAAACTGACTCATACACAGGCTAGAAACAGATGAAGATGATTATTAACTTATAACCTACTAATGTAAGATATTTAACAGACACAACACCCAATTCCCGGCAGTTAATTCATAACTGTGCTTGTGAATGTGTGGAACACCAGGCCTCTACCGTGGTTTGGATCCCACGTTAAACTGTCGGTCCTCCATTTCATCTCACAATCACCCTACCACTACACATTAATGACAGCAAACGCCGGTTCTAGCTTTATATTTCCTGTATATCATCGACGCAACAATGCCATACAATACTCTCTTCCACTCCCTTGCCCAACAATGTATTTCATCTTGCCTTCAGACAAGTTTTGAATCATATTGCCTTACATTATCAATGTTAATAGTTTTCATCATTTACATCTGAGGCAGTTGTAACTGAGTGATCAAAGCGCAAATGTTTTGAATAAACTTGTACAAACTGTGTATGTGTTGTTTTCAATGTTCAATTGAGCAACCTGATTTCTCCATTTTCAGTTGGTGTGGCGAATTTAACTTCTCATTTGCCTGTGGCTACATTGAGATTATGTTGCCCACCTCTGCTCCTAGTGACGGATAAGTCGTTATTCATTGTTCAAATGAGATATATTTTTACATTATTTAATATGCCCAATAAAACATTTGCTTGAACAATTGACACTCTTCCAAAAGTATTAAATTTCCTGACTGTCTGGAAACTTAAAAAAAATTACCTACTGTCACATATGTTCAGAGTAAATAACAATAGTGAATGTATTTTTACCCTGGATTTTGTTTTTTGGTGGTCCTTAGTTCAACAGGCTTTGACTCTAGAATTTCACCAAAGTCGAACTCGTGCAGTTTAGGAGCATGAAGCTCAACACCATGAGACTCCAGACGCTCCAACAAACTCAAATCCAACCCAAATGGTCCAGAGACAGGACGAGGCTTTGGTGGAGATGTTCTGTAATCATTTAACAAATATATATTTTTTTCTCGAAGATATCACAAATCAGAATTTTATTTTATCCACAAATTTTGAATTTGAATACATCTTAGATAACATAAAAGCTTTACCCTACTACACTAATAATGGATTATTTTTTATGGAAAATGAAAATATTAACAAAATGGTGGGTTTTTTTCTTTGTACATACATGATTTTTTGTTGTTATAATACTTTCGGTTTAATGTGAAATCTATTATTTGAATTCAGTTAGTAAGATTTTCCAATAATTATTTTGGGCAAAATCACCAATAAGCAGAATCATAGATCTTAAACAAATTCAATTAAAGATTTGGGAAAATTTTCTTTGAATCTAAACTGTTATTTCCTCAAATATGCCTAAGGGTTTGAGGATCCCAGTCCTCGCAATGACTATGTTTAGAAAGGAAAATACATTGATGAAGGTAGCCACTCAAACTCCAGAATAAAAATTACTACAATAACTCCCAGTTTTCCTGGTTAAAAAATGCATACATAGATATATTTATATTTATGTGGGTGTAGATGGGATTACAAGTGAAATGCTCGACAGTGGGGACGTGGTACTACTTGCCAGATTGTATGGGTAGTTCAATGTGTGTGTTGGGATTTTGACTGTTCCTTATGACAGAAAGAATGCTGTCACTATTCCTTTGAACAAAGGCAAAGGCAGTAAGAGCGAATGTAAGAAATAATTTTAGGGCAATTAGTTTGTTGAGTATTCCAGGCGTTTAAATGTGAGGCTGCATGAAAAAACTGCGGGATAATATTAAGGTGTGCAATGTAGTTTCAAGCCAGGTAAAAGTTGAAATCGACCACCTATTTGCATTTATTACATATTTTGAGTATAAACAAAAATACATTACATTTCACACAAGAACATTATTTAATTAACTTCCTCAATCACCAACCAAATTGTTTCTAACTGCAGGAAGTGTTTTAAATTAGGCTAAGCACAAAGCTAAATTTTCACATTCCACCATTCCATGCGCTATCAAAATCATGCGACTAGTAATAAGCTTTACTTACTTACGCATTGTTTGGAATTAGGAACTTGAAATATCATTGCCAAACTTACAAAAGTAGGCCACCTATTTCTATCTTCCAGTCCACCTCATTACACCCTATCTCTTTCAGGTCCATTCTAATGTTATCCTCCCATCTGTGACTATGTCTTTCCAATGATCTCTTCCCATTGGATGTCAGTTAACACGCTGAACATGGTTGGAGATTCTTTCATTTGAGCTGCATGTCCTGTCCACTGTAATCTTTAAGACTTAATTAACCTTACTATGTCCTGCAATGAGTACAGGGCATGTAGCTCTCCATCTTGTAACCACCTCCCCTTCCCAGTATCCTCATCCAAATATCTTCCTAAGCACCTTTTTTTCGAAAACTCAAAAAATTTGTTTATCAAGTAGGAGATAGCGATAGTAAATAATGTAGAGCATTATTAAAAAAAACGATGTTTTCAGGTTTGAGTTACATTAAAGAAAAACAGTAGCACTTCAATAATCATAACCAATCGGAATCAAAGCTTGTTCGGATTGAGCGAGGGAGACCATGTGTGCATGCTTCAACGCAGCCATAAGATTTAGTTTTACATTTACATAATATACTTTTACAGCACCGTAGTTTTTTTTTTAGATGAATAAAAAATTTGTTTAACCACAAATTGTAGCTATTGAACATTTATTATCACTATTCTAATAATTTACTTTTATTTTCACTTTTGAACAATAAAATATATTTTCATCTGACTCGGATATTATCTTCTCATTTTCTGGAAACCGTGTTCAAACCAAAAGGGTTCAGACCACCTTGGTTTTACTATAGTGACTTTTGATGTTTCGAGTGTAGTTAAATCATCTGGGACTATTGTAAATACAGTCAAAGCGACGAAAGTTCAACGTGAATAAACTCCAAAAACATCATTTTTAATTATATCCCCAACTACGCAAGCCTCCAAAACAAATGTTATACCTACTTGAGGCCCTATATTTTCTGAATGCCTGTCTAACATTGAAATTGAAACTAAATGATAATTAGGGGTGTGTGAAGTCCCCTAAGATTAACGGCCGGAGGGTTCATTGTGCTGACCACATGACACCCTCTATCGACAAATGTTGGCACTATCATTGCTAACAATTGTGGCTGCTTGGTTGGTATAGCTTGATTGCACGCTCACACCATGGAGAGTAGATATTAAATTACAAATATAGATGCATAGAATTGTGCTGGCTATGATAAGGTTTATGAAATATGATTGTTACTTGGACTTGTCAAAAGGAATATTTACAAAACTTTAAAAATCATAAAATTGTGAAAGTGATCAGATGATGGAAGTGTGAAGCGTGTATGAAGAAATGAAGAGAAAGTCTACTTGTTCCAATAAAGGCCTAGAATCTACAGTCTAATTTTTACTGGATGGTTTATAATCATTACTAAATTTACTTTCACATATTCATACATAAAGCCATGTGATCTGCAGACATCACTCTTAAAAGAGATTTGCTTCCTTGTAGGAATATAAACCTTTCCTAGTGATCAGTCTCGAGCGAGCTTTTAATGACAAACATTTTTTATTTTAAATAAAACAAGAGAACTACCCACAGCAAAAAGAAAAAGAAAAAAAGCCGACCTCGCAACTTACTCAGATTCGGCTTGCTCCTCTGTCAACGACAAATGAGGGCTACTACCTGCCGAGGTGTGTTGTACTCCATATGGAGGAGAGCTAGACCTACTGCACACCGGAGAGTCCTGCTTGCTGCTCGAGGAAGTGGAGTTTCGCTTCCTTCATGCAAAGAGTAGGGTAAAGGCAGGCAAAGACATTTCATTCAAGCAAAGAATCAGAATAAAAGCAAGACAATAAGCAGGACAAGCCAAAAAGGTTACGTGCCCAAGTGAATTAGAGTGAAGATACTTATCTACATTGTAAAGACACAGGCATTGATTTAACTTCTAATCTTACCTTTTGTTGCCAACTTCTAATGAAGCGACACAGTCGTCTTGTGGTTTTGTGTCTGACCCGTTCAGTTTGCTGAGTGTGCAAACAAATAGGGAAATGTTAAAAAAAACACCAAGCAAAAATTAAAGACGCAAAATTAACTGTTACCCACATATTAAACGTGCAATGAAATACCCAAAGAGGGAAATTAATCTAGTGCAATAATTGTCACTAAGAGATTTCGATACACAAATCTCCAAAAATAGATTATCAAAATATGGCAAAAATGATAGAACAGTTTCTAATAACTATACCTAAGTTGGGAAATGTTTATGTATCTATATTTTATTTTCATTGAATAATTTGCTTAGCACTAAAGAAATATTTTCTTCAATTAAGGGGCATATTTTTTAAAGCTTTATCTCTAAAACAATATTATTTTGTGCCAAAAAAAACCCTGATAATGTTGTAATTTTTAAATCCAGTGAAATAATAAATTTTAATAGTATAAGAATATCACTATTTTTTTCAGCAATATAAAGATAAAAAAAGGCTAATAAAGTTCTAACTCTTGTATCATTTAAATAGCTTATTGCACTGCACTTTCCCCAGGTAATTTCTTTGAAGTTTAAATTAACATTACCATGATGCAATAAAAAAATTAATACCAAATAAGCATTTTTCAAAAGAAAATGGTTAGTTATAATGGAATATGTTAGAAAAATTTAGTAACAATCAACCCAAATAATTATAATAGCAGAAAGTTGTTAGTATGTCAGCTAGAGAAGCTTTAAAAAATAGCAATAAGGCTAAATTTAATAATATACCCTAAGCATATCATGTGCAAATTAAAATTACACTTCCATTACTAAGGATGATTTCATTATATTTGGAAGAAGGTATAGGAAAGGTGGATAGAAACATATAAAAGGTGGACAAACACAATATGGCCTTTACAAATAATATTTAGCACCGCGTCTTACTACCTGTTCGGGTTATACGCTATGGCCTTTACGATGAAAAGAAGAACACAGTTAATACTTTACACTGCTGCCAATGGACAAAGAGCTAATGGATGTCTCTTAAAGAACATTGATCGTCACCACCCAATCCCTCGACCTAGGTTTCATTCTATCGGAACTCATCAGGGAGGAGTGTGAAACGCGCAACGCAACTTCCTAAAAGAGAAAACCAAAAAACACAAAAGAGGAGAAAAAGGAAAATGGTAAAGAATGATAGGACACATAGATAGGAACAATTGAAAGGTATAACATAAAGGACAAACACAGGAAAAGGACATTGGATGCGAATATATAATAATATAACTCTAAGGAAAACCATATTGTGTTCGTCCCCCTTTTATATGTTTCTATCCACCTTTCCTCTACCTTCTTCCAAATATAATACAATTACCTCATAAAGTGAAAAGAGGTTTTCCTTATAGTCACATAAGGATGATTTCAGTAAGTTGATGATAAAATTGAACCTTATATAGGCTAGTTCCCAAGGTCATTTGTAAATTGGTCACTTAAATTAACTGTAACATCTTAAGTTAATCAATCTAGTGGATTATTTTTAAGGACACCTTCCTATCACAAACCTTGTTTGGATGAAACATGTGAGAAATACCTTTTTAAAGTACAACTGATGTCAATTTCAAAGTAATCATTCTTATGTATTTTTAAGTTCATGAAATAAAACAATAAAAGAAAGGTATTTATATGCAAAATTCCAAGCTATAGAATTAATTCTTGTAATTTTTAAACTCAATTTGAGTTTATTACGCAATAGTTTACATAAATAATATTCACATTAAGCATCTATTTTAATTTTTAAAGCAGTTTCTTTATTTCAAAGCTAGATTGCAGTTGCAGGAATATCTCCACAACCACAATTGTTGATGTTTACATTATATTATTGAATAATATAAATAGGAGAAGGTTGGATTCCGGAAAGAATTTGCAATTTTTTTATATCTTTAACCAAAGTAGGAAAATACTTATGTGAATTTTTATTGGGGCATTTGTGATCCCCCCTCCCCCCCAAATATTATAACACCATTTCTATGGCAAAATTTAACAGAACATGTGCAAGTGAGAGAAGAAGGAAAGTAGTAAAAGAATGAAGAATGGTAGAAGGATAGAACACGCTAGAACCATTTAACTAAACTGACCCGGCCACAAATTGTTAGAAATATTACAGCTAATTTTGAAATTACTGAATTTTAAATATTTGCCTTTGGTTCAAGTTTGGTTTGGTTGATGTTCATAATAGCCAGAGCATCACATATGTTACTTATGGTCTTAGGTTGAGGAAAATATTGTTTATGTACTAGAAACTTTGAGGCTATGGGAATATTAAAAGAAATTTATAATAGTGCAGTTGGTCCTATTATTTTCTGGCAATTTCAGGCAAATAACTATGTTATCTGCTACTAAGTAGAAATGTGCTTTATTTGGATTTTGTTTATTCTCATTAAAATCAAAATAAGTGACCATTATTCGCATATAAAATGCCAAGTAATCAATTTGGCAAAAAAGATTCAATTTCATTTTCACAAATGTACAGTATAATACATTCAAAAATGCTACAATGAACCTTAAAAATGTTGATAAAAAAGGAAAAAAAGAGGATGCCGAAGAAAATGTTGGAAATGAAGTATGTGGGGAAAAGACCACAGATGAGGCAGAGAAAGAGATGGGAGGAGCAGATAGCAGAAAGTGTTCAAGTGAGGAAAAGAATGGAAGCAATTAAAGAGTGGTGGAAGGATAAAAGATGGAGGCATTTTACATAACTGACCCGGCGACAGGCTGGAAACAGATGATGATGTTAATTTTAATGAGCTACATAAAAGTGTGTAAAAATACTTCTCGCGATATTTCTGTGTTCCTATCTCTAAAGCAACACTAATAAAATGTAATCATTATTAGCTACAATTAAAGTTATTGTATTTTGTAACAGTTTCTTTCTACTAAAGTCCTACTATAATTAACCTCAACGAACCGGCCGAGGGTGAATATATCAAGAAATGATTAATAATTACTATCAAAGATGAAATGTTTGCTGTCCTCATGTGTGACTGACCTCATGACAGGTGGTGGTGGTGGTGGGGATTCTTCTCTGGGTGGTGGAGGTTCTCTATTTATAGCATTGTCACTGCCCTGCCGCACCAATCTCTGGGGCTGAGGGGCAACCACCGGTTTGGCAGTCGTGCGCACAGCCGTACGATTCTTGGACGCTCGCTTGATTCTCTCCTCTAGTAGAGAAAGGTCCTTGTCTGAAATCTTGACAAAACGAACTCTACTCTACATTACTGAACAATGGCCCTGCTCAGGGGTTCAGATTTATACACGATTACATATTTTAAATGGTTTTATACTTTTTGTTGTACTAAGTGGGTGAATAGGAGGGCTATGTTTGGATTAAAGCTAGAATTCTGAAAAATAATATAATATAAGCCGGAATAAGAAAATTATTTTTTCTATATCCCATACTATGGAAAATTGTTATTTCTCACACATTAAAATTTTTTGAAGTCAAAATATCATTTCCACACAGACCTAATAGAAAGTACGTATTTGAGTAAACATTTTGCAAATTTTAGACAGACATAAAATACATGCGACATGGATCCTAAGCAAATATATATTCAGGCCCTAGTCATAAGATAAGTCACTAAATATATGAGTTCCATCTTAGGGTGTGTGCATGCCAGGGAGCGCGAACATCGCTCTTCACTCCTATTTCTGCACAGCACACTAGTTATAGAAACAAACTCGTGTAAAAAAACGGGAGCATGCATGCCGAACACCTCCCTCTCCGCACTTCACTCTGACAAGACACAAGAAACAAACTGGTTTGTTCTTGTGAAGGGTTGTGTGATATTCACGGGGCTCTCATTGTTTGGTTCAAGGTCAAAGCAAATCCTCAGTATTGTTCGGTGCACACTAAATTAATATGTTGTCAATTCTACTTTACTTCGACGTTTGTCTTGCACCAATTTTCTACAGACTTAGTGTATTTTAGGAAGAAGACAAGTGAAGAAAATTAAAAAATAATAATTAATATTTCAAAGTACCCTGAAATCTGGGAGAAGAGGCATATACATTTTGCCGCTGCTGACATATGACTGATGTCAAAGATATTTTTTTTCAGTTTTAATTAATATTTTAAAAGTAAAATTAAAAACTTTAAACAAAAAATAAAAGGAAATTTAAGAAACAATACAGTATGAATGCTCCGTGCAGACTGGCTTTCTCTAGCCGAGTACAAAGTGTGATTTGCTCAGTATGCACAGGCTGTTCCATAAGCAATGTGCATTGTACAAAGATAGGAGTGATGAGCGATGTGCACACTCCTCAGCATACATGCACCCTTATGTTTGTTTGTGAATTCAGTTATAATAAAGATAAATATTGGTGGTTTGACATAGCAAGAAGTATAACTACAAGTTCAGTCTTACCTGGCCAATCATCTTGTAGACTCTGTCTCCTTCTAAGAAATATGCCTGTACAACACAGTTGAGAGCAGCATTCCTCACAGAGTTATCTCTGTCGGAGATTTGTCTGGCCAACTCTTTAAGCGCTGCAGCAGGGCTCGGCAGGCACACTGTCATTCCATAATCCCCGATCAGGGTGCCTAGAAGGTCCAGACATTCAGTACGTTGCCGAGCATTTTTCGACTTCAGACCTTCCATGACATAGGAGAATGTTTTGGTGGCCGAATACACCAGTTGAATGTGTTTAAATAAAGACTTAACACCATTCCTCACAAGATCTTTGGGGTCACCAATCTTTAAAATGAGGTAAGGGATAAAAGCAGATGCTTCAGTATCAAACAATTGGTGTCCTTCCTCAACTAGCATCAAAAAAACAGTCTGAAGATACTCCAGGCCTTTCAGAAGAACTGAAGGATTTGTATCAAAGAATCTTAAGGTCATCCATTTTAAGATTAGGTCAAGGTTCGCTATGGTTGCTCTACCATTGTCAGGCAAATCTTCACTCAACGATTCAATAGCTTTCAGATGGCACTTGAAATCTGAATGAAACATATTAGTTATGAGACCCTTGTTGACATTGGCAGTTAACATTTGATCCTTTAAGAGTTCAACAAACTCTTCTCGAGGGGTGGTAAAGTTCCACTTGAGAACTTTGAGCTTCTGCTCGTCAATGCTTCTCTGGTGTTTGAGATTGTTTACTTGCAGCAGGGGAGACGTGTCAGCATCTTCATCTTTTTTGCGGCCGACTTTAGCTGCGGCTGTAGCAGTAGCAGCTCCACCCTTACCCTTTACAGTCTTAACTGTAGCAGGCTTGCTTCCCCCTGCTTTTGCCGCCTTAGCAGGCTCTCCATCGTCATAGCCTGTAGCGCTGGGTGCCGATTCAGTTTTCTTTTTGGGGAGAGGCTTTGATGGCATGTTGGGGTACACCTTGTCCAAGATAGCACGCACTGCATGTTGAGAGGTCAACGAGAGCTTATCTGTTGCTCTCAACATGGCTTCTAGTCCAAGGTGCATCATGAAACCAAGGACTGCCTCTTGGGCCATCTTTCTAACATCAGGATTTCTGTCTTCCATATTGGAATAAAGATAAGGAAGACATGACACTAGCTCATCCTTGGGAATAGATTTTGGTGGGATTGTGGGTAATTTATCGGCCAACCATGTCCACAGTTCTGTCCTGAGACCTGGGTTGCCAGACTTAAGCGCGTCTGCAATCATCTCTCCATCAAAGAACTCTTTGTAGCCGCACTGGTCCCCCCAGGTGTTGATGCAGGCAATGGCCGCAGAGCGTACCCACGTCTTGCTGTCGCCCATGCCTTGAAGGAATCCTGGAAAGAGTGTGCGAACATGCATCTTGCACTGAGAGCCCATGGCCGTCCCAAGTTGCTGACTGATGGTGATTGCTGTCGCTGCGATCTTGCCATTACTGTCCACTAGTCGTTTTGCCAACACAAGGGGCAGCTCTCCAAGATTGTTTGTTATAAACTTTTCCTTGGCGATGATGTTACTCAACTTCATGAGAGCCTCATTGCGGACCTTCCAGTCCTTGTCCGATAGCTCAATGATAAGGACCTCTGTAATCTGAGTGCTGATATCCACACGGGGCATTAACTCATTCACGTTCACGCTGGCAGCAACATTACTTCCAACATCATCATCATCATCATCCTCCTCCTCATCTTCGGCATCTTTCTTGGAACGGGGAAGGCCTCTTGTGGGAGCAGGAGGAGCGTTTCCAGATTGCTAAAATGCATCAATATACATAAATTATTAACAGATTTGTTTTACAACAGTGAAATCGTTCTGACACACTAACAGTTAAAACTCAATACAGGATTTTAAAAAAGGAGTAGGATGTTACTCAATTCAATATGCATGTTCGAATAAGGTTTCCGCCAATGGCAGTTTTTTTTTACCAAATACAACTCACAATGTCTTTAAACTTGGACTGAAATACTTTACCTGTAACACTTTATGATAGGAGTGGCCGATCATACCAATCAATTTTTTTTTTCTTTTCCTATTTTTATTTAACAACCCACATTCATGTTTGAATAACAGTAATATATTTTGTGTAGCAATGTAAAGATTGTCATTATCTCGTGTGACGTGAGCAGTCCCACCTTCCTCCTCTAACCAAGCCTACATAAAATTAACCATGGTATTTCAAGGTCATACCTACCAGCCCTACTGAGCCATCAGCAGTTGGCTCTGCTTGTACACACATATAGTACACAAGGTTAATGTTCACAATTTGTTTCATTTGTATATAGTTCTTTGTATTATGGAATTTGTACAGTAAGCTACACAGTATTTTAGTTAATTAGTGATAATTACCCTGCATTCAATATTTCATAGGACCTAGAGTATGGTAATTAATATAGACAGTATAGTTTTTACTGTATATTTAACTGTGTTCAAGAAGTCTGATTTAGAGGTGTTTTTTTAAATAATGAATATCTTTTAATAAAGGAATTTGTTTTAATCTCAGGTGTCTGCTATTAAGAGATTTCATTGTATCTTGTTTTGATTCTCTTGTAAGACAATAAATTTAAAAATATATTTTGTTAAGAACTCAATTGATATTTATGTTAACATCATAGAGTGGCTGATATGAAACTTATAAAAACACATTATTTAAAGTTATTTGAGGAAGCTATTTAAAATAAATAAAATCAGAAAGGCTAGTGATTTTATTAGAAATTTAACCTATAAATCATGAGTATAGGGGAAAATTACCTTATCAAACTCTGCATAAATTTGCTGTTGAATGGCTGGTTTATCTGTGTCAAAAAACATGCGCAAGTCATCACCTATGTACAAGTACAAAGTCCCGATAAGAGAAATGGCTGCAGTGCGGACAGCAGGATTTGTTGCAGCCAGTGCTTTTTTCACATTTTCCATCAGAGGTTTGGACTGGAGCACAAAACCAAACTCTAGGATGGCATTGTTAACCCAGTTGAGAGCCTCTTGTTGTAGTTTGGGGCTCTTTTGAGTGAAGGCAAAGTTAAATACTTCTGTAGCAACTAGGTCCAATTTTGTAGCCTCTGCAAGGACAGTGAGGACTTCCCCTGCTTGAGCGGACACTTTTATGTCCCCCAACCGCTCCACTATGTCAGTAACACAATGCTCCAAGACCACACTTGATACAGGGGACATTTCTGCCAACATCTTTACAGCTTCAAGACGAGCTTTTGCGACCATTGCATTGGCATCCTTCAACCCAGGTTTTTTGTTTAGAGTTCGAATCAAGACTTGTGTGGAAATATCCGACTCCTCCAATGCATTAACAACTTGTACAAACTGCTCAACTGCCGCCAGACGTGTCTTCCAGTTTCCATCGCAGAGACCGGACACAACGTCGTCTGGCAGCACAGCTGCAGCTCTTTCTTCGACCTCTTCTATACTGAGCTCTTTTTCCACAGGCTTGGACACCGGTTTTCCCTTACCCTGCACTGTTGAGGCGCTCTTCTTTTGTACTGGTTTCTTGGCTGCCAAGCTCCCACTACCTGAAGTTGTGGGCCTCTTAACAGGTTTTGGAGCTGCACTGCCAGCCGACTTGGCAGCTGCCTTGGTAGGGGCAGAGTTAGATCGATCAGTAACTTTAGGTGCCTTCACCAACATCACAGCCTTCTCACAACACTCCTTGATCTTGGTAAGTTTCGAGTTGTCCAAGTCTGTCATGAACGGCATGATGGCCTTCTCGCCAACCACCTTCATCGCAGTCCCAAGAGCGTCAGCTGCACTGTCTCTTACAGTTGGGTCCGGCTCATTTAATGTCTTTAACAAAGCTATTGTGTAGGCTTTCAACACCTTTTTGTTCAACATCGCCGGAGTGCATCTTGTGAAACATCTGGCAAGGAACGAGGCTGTTTCTGCTTTTACCGAAGGATTTTTATTTTCTAGAGCTGCCAAAATATCTTCCTGGACAGCTTCGATAGTAGTGCTTTGGAAGATTGCATCAATGGCTTCTCTGAGTGCCAACAATACATTCTGCTTCTTTTCTCGAAACTTTTCAAGGATGCTGGGGATGCAGGCGCCAGCATAAGGTTGAAATCTCTTTTTCAATCCATTTGCAAGCCCTGTCAAACACTTGCCTGCTGTTGCTACCACCATCACATTTGAATCCTTGCTTATGATTTTCTTGAGAGCTCTGACTATGTCCCCATAGTCTCCGGACTCCAATTTAGGGGTTTGGGAGAGCTGTTCCAGGAGGTCTACTGCTTCCTTGCGCTCTTGCCATTTCTTGGCCTCCAACTTTTCAAAGAAATCTTTTGGTATTTTGGAGAGAATGTCCACTGGATCTATCAGTTCATAAAGGTCTATTTCTGGGGCATTATCCCCTTCTTCATCTTCACCATCATCTGGAAACAAACAAAACAAAATCCTGTCAGAACACATCAGAAATAGTTTATATTCTAAGTAAAGGATGAGTGCTCAAAAATATTAGACTTGGCCCCAACCATAGCCAGCTGCGACATCAAAATATTTTACTTTTACAACAAATGATGAGCTTGTGTTCAAATTTAAAATCAAAATCGAATTGATTCACAAAGCGTGTGTATGAATGTCTTATGGTCTTTTTGTTGAATAATATTCTCCCAGTCTTAAGTTGTTCTTCGAGGTAAAACCTCTTAATGTTGGACATAATTTTACTCATGGAAAAGGGCAAGTAAAGAGGTAGTAGTACAGTATCTTATGTAGCAAAATACTCAGCTAAAATTTAGAAATATTGATTGAATGAATCCTAAGATCTTTTTAATTTTCAAGGTTTAATTTGAATCATTTATAAAAAATAAGATATAATGTTAATTGTAAAGATCCAAAAATCTTTATATGAATTGGCACTACCCATCATTGGTATATACTTCCATGTGTGAATTCAAGAACATTTGTGTGTTACACCTGACATTAGCCACTACGAGGACCAATTGTTTTCAAGTTTATAATAAGAAAATACATCATTTACATTTGACTTAACAATATGTATGAAATAAAGTGCATTGAGCAAAAACAATTTGTAATAAATTAAATTATAGAATAGTAGGAAAATAAATGAGCACTAGTAAAAGTAAAAACACTGACACACATTTAAACACACTTCTATATTTTAAAGCTTAGCAAGTATTTTAAATATTTGCTTTGATCAACATTAAAACATTGGGATTTTCCTAAGTTTATTTTAAGTTGTTGTGGCTAAGCTCCACATAAGAAGTTGAAGAAATTTACACTTAAAGTAGGGATGAGACCTCTTTAGGGATGTATGAGAAATTGTCCGAATCAAATCAAATTTTAAAAAATGCCTTCAATTTTGTTTTAAATTTCTTTTGTAAAA
The DNA here is from genome assembly GCA_902141385.1 of Timema californicum. Taxonomy (NCBI): domain Eukaryota; kingdom Metazoa; phylum Arthropoda; class Insecta; order Phasmatodea; family Timematidae; genus Timema; species Timema californicum. The sequence goes on from CABFOW010001646.1 coordinate 86,181, forward strand.
GCTTTTCTACTGCTTATTGGTAGTTTAGTCCAACAACTAGACTTTGACCCATTAAATGGTCTCGAATCTGAAATTTTTTCGAATTCTCAAATCTCGAATATCCTTAACGATCTGAAGGATTCTAAATATCAAGAATCTCCACCCTAGTTCTAACATTTAGATATATGTAAAAGTAATAACATAAGCCTGATATCAACACATGTTATCAATTATTGATATTAATTTATTTTCTTGCCAAAAGTGTGATTTCAGAAAAACAGGAACATAAAACAAAATGTTTTAACATATCTCATATGTAGCAATAAAAAGAGAGATAAGAAAATGGTCACACCTCCTCCATCTTCCACAGCAGCCGCTGCCACTTCTGCTTGTTTTTGTTGCTGCGACTTGAGATATCGTGTCGGTGTCACTTTTCCTGACACTTTCTCAAACTCTGCCTCCAGTTCTGTTACCTGTAGAAACATTTTATATTTCACAAGTTGTGCAGATAGAGAATTTATCAAAACCAACCACAGTAAGGCTTAACTCACTGGTAGGGTGTGAAATTGGAACAAGATGCAGAAAAGAGAAAGGAACCAAGAAAGCATAGAAAATTATTTAAATACAAACTTAATCAATTTTAAAATGTTCACTATATGGGGTACAATTGGGGCAGTGAAGCTTAGCTTCTCCTAATCAATCCTGATCTCACCTCCAAGTGGTGTACCCCGAGGACTGAGGAGTATAGGGGAGGTTGGATTGAGCCCCGGCAGAAGTCAAATCAGGTGAAGACGAGAGACAGGAGACTTGTCAGGGCCAAAAACCAACAAGCTTAGACCAGGCCTTGGCCAGTTGGATCCCGGCTTGATGGGCTGGGTGTTTGAGGGTCAATGAGTGACGAGCAAAGTCATCGCCAGTCTATTTGGGAATGTTACCACCAAAAGAAGGTTTACCCGAGGGCCTATATACAGCAACCCCACTACTCGGGTGAGAGCCACGGCAGATTTAGTAAGCCGATCACCGAAACAAAATAAATTCTTGCATAAGTAGAGTGAAATGACTTGGTGTATAAGGAAGTGCTGAATAGGGCATACTTTGCGCCCATATTTACATACACAGCAAAAAGCTGGACAATGGATGCAAGAGAGCCAAGGTAGGTTGAGGCGATGGAGAGTATGATAACCATCACCAGTAGAAATGAGAATGTTTGGGCAAGATTTGGGGTACACAGAACAGATAGAGGAAGCAAGGGTGTGATTGAAGGGACACGTGATGAGCATGGAAAAGGAAAGGATACTAAGGAGAACGATGAAGATAAAGTATATAGGTAAAGGAGCAAGAAATATATGGTTGGTTAAGATAACAGCAACTGTGAGTGAAAGAATGAATGAGAAGAAGATTAAATGCAAATAGGAAGAGTGGTAGGACAGCGTAAGTTAGGAATTATACTGAATTGACCCGGTCACGGACTGGAAAAAATTCATGATGTATTTAGGAAATACTAGTCTAAATGTGTGTCGAGTTTTTAACCAAATATTGAAATTGAGTGTGACTGTTTGAACCCATCACAACAGTTTTCACACCAACAAGAATTCACACCTGCACAGGCTTCAAGGCACTAAGTTGTGGCCTCAGCGCTGGCCCAATCCAGCGGAACATCTGCACTACCATTGCCTTCGCCTCATCTCGCACACCTTTGTCACGATCTTCCAGTAGTTTTGGCATCTTCTTCACCAGAGGTTTGATATTTATTACTTTAGAGCCAAATTCTCTGAGAACATGGAACAAACAAAATGTGCTAGGCTTGATTATGATGGTAGTTGATATTTTTAAACTTTACCAATATAAATTATTTTCACCCAAGACTTCAAATTATACGATAGGGCCATAGTGTCAAGCCTCAAGTAGTGACTGCTACCTTTCAGAGTAAACAGTGTGTACAGTGAGTAAATTGTGGTAATTATTTTTGTTGGTGCTCATTACTAATGTGCTGGTTAGCACCAGGAACTGTCCCTCACCTACTTTCTAGCCTTACAATAATTATGTTAAACTCACCATAATTCCATCCAAACACATTATAAACTTTTTTCTATATGGGTGGGTGAGTATTAAAATATTTTAACTCTAATCGAATTATAGTAACTGTTCGAACTCCACTTGAAAATTTTAATTTGGGTTATTCAAGTTTATTAAAAAAAATCAATTTTAATGTATGAAGCGGTGATACAAAAAAATTAATCTCAAATATGATTTCATAATGATCAGTCAAAGAATGATTAAAAAATTATAGTTTGTACATTTGTATTAAATTTAGCTGGTATGGTCAAATTTATGTTAATAACTTTTATTACAAAAAAATATATAATTCTGAAAATATGTTTGTGTTTATGGACTATGGTGTAAAGAGCCAGTGCAGAAATTTAATTTGAAATATCTGTAGTGTAAAATTGTTCTATATTACTCAAACTTTACAAGTGAAAAATGATCACTTGCTCACTCCTAATTATTTGTGTTTGAATCATGTTCCAGTCTGGTGACATTAAGCAGTGAATCATGTAAACGTAAAGTCACCTGAGGGCTTGTGTGATGGCAGATATACATGCAGACACTATCCTGGGGTTCTTATGCTCCATGCCCTTGATAAGTTCCTCCTGGACCAATTCTTGCTTCTCAATCTCCACATACATCAGAGTTATCTGCACAGCCAACTCTTTAGTCTTGGTCTTTGGGGCAGCAATACACTTTGCCACAATGCCAGACATTACCTCACCCACTGTCCTGGAAATATAATCACTTATTTATGCATTTCATACTTACACGAGTTTACCTAGGATTCAGAATATTTTCACCTGCTCAATTTGTTGGAGCCCTTCGGAGGTTATTGGTTAACTGTATTTGTAATAGTAAAACTATTTCACCCTATTACTTCTATAATAGTGTGTTCCAAACAAATACCTGGGAATTACAGGGTTCCAACAAAAGTGCAATTTTGTATTAGGCAAGAGGACTATTTTCCTAATATGCCTAGGTTACGCTCAGTTTGGAGAATATTTTCATATTTTTCAACTATGCCAGATAGCAACTGTACTCAAGGTTAGTAAAAACCCAGGATTTATTGGATTTTTTTAGGAAACTTTTAAACTTTGGTTTTTACATGTGTTAAATTAAATTTATAATTTTTCGGTCAAACCTGATATATTGTACGTGTTAAGTGTAAATTAAAAAGTATATTTGTGACAGGTGTTAATAATGTGACTAGTAGGCCTTTGCTGCAAATAGGATATGTTATGCCAACTGCAATAAATTATAGACTTGTTTAATGTAATTTTATATATAAATAAACAAGGTTTTACACACTTAATATGAATATTATTAAATGTTATCAAATTTCAATAAAACACAATCTTGTTTTTAATTTCAGATTAAAACTAGAAATTATAAACATATTTTTTAGTATTTATTGAAAGAAATGGCTTTCATTATTATTATTTTTGAAAATTGTAGCTTTGACTGATATAATCAAATTTTGAATTATCTAAATGGATTAAATTAATGTGTGATAGAAACTTCAGGTATGTCTTTGCAAGAAGCTCACTGTTTAATGTAAACTAATATTAAAAAGCATTTTTTTAAATTATCTAGTACCTACATTGTCACATTGTGCCAAGTGCTTCTTGTTATCTTTCAAATAATCGCTGGAAAAAAAAGTGGCATAATCAAAATTGATTATTACGTACATCAAGTGGAAGCTCGAAGATCATGAGCCTACAAAACTTTCAATCTTGATCTTGAGCTCAAAATCAGAGTACTTGCAGAGCCCTAATATTTACTTAGATGGACAAAAAATGAACAACCACAATGGAAAACTGTAACCTTCAGCATCACCACATGTGACACCCAAAACAAAATAGATGGAAATCTGTGTAGGTAGCTGCCGTCATACTGTTGGACCAATCAGCTTCATGGCTAGACATGGTGCCTACTCAACTTGACCAATGGAATTCCCGACATTTTCCCTGATCATTTCCTAAAATTCCCCGACTCAAAACTATGTTACAGCCTTCTCCCCCCCCCCCCNCCTACCCCCCACAGTTTTTGTAAAATTTAAATAAGGTATTTATATTTGTCTCAACAGAGTCTCTAGGAATTATAAAAATTATAAAATATATTACACGGCTAAAAAAAAAGTTTGAATCACATTGTAATTTACTGATTTAACGATTGATATTTTTTTTAATTTACAAAATTCCCGACTTATTCCCATTTTTTCTCGACTACTCCAAATTCCCAGCTAATTCTAGTTTTCCCAGATGGGAGACACCCTGGCTAAAGAGAGGAATTCCCTGCCAAAATATTGTGACCTTCAACTATGACAACAGAGGGGAATCCCCTTCTGATTTATCTGAATGACTCACTTCCTGTTCATTTATTGAAAGTTCACCCATCTTGGATGCTTATGTGAATCTGTAATGTTACATTAATCTGTAAAAATAGGCAATTTTGGAAAAACACACACATTGCAAACTAAGTGGGTTTATCAAGTGAACCCATCTTAAACAGATCGGGTGGGTTTTTTCGGGTTGGCCCCACTATGGCGAACCCTGATTCTATCCAAGAACCAAATTTATCTCGGGCTGCCCATGGTTAATATGTGTCTTAATCAGCCATGGTAGAACATGCTTTAAAAGTGTTAAAACACAAGTGTTATCCAATTCCCTAAATGAAGGTTTTTAAAAACAAGTTCAAATATCATCTGAGAATATGAAGTGTGGTTTCACAGGTCACATAGCAAGTTGTTTTTAGTCTACTCAAACCTCGAACAGTTGCATAGCCCTGCCGTCACTGGCTGTACAAATGTCAGTTTATAGATATATTTTTATCTTTTGCATACTGTTGTTTTTCTTGCTTTATTACATCTTTAATCTATATCTAGTTTAGTTTTCAAGGTAAGAGACGGAAAAACTTTTTTTAAAACGTGTATGTATACTCAAAACTTTAGACCTAAGACCAACAAAAACATTTTAAAACGATTTATCAAAATACCAACAAGAAAACAACCATTTTAAAATTGAGACATTGTTTTTTCCAACATTACTTAATTATAATTATAATAATAATATTTAGCACAGCGTCTTACTACCCGTTCGGGTTATACGCTTTAAGTACTAATTACTCTAATGGATTAAGGATTAGAAATTGGGAAGGTTGAATTAGAGGAAGTGAGCCCGCATTTGCGTGGAGGGAGAGTGGAAAACCATTTAGGAAAAAAAACCAATTCACCTGACCAAGATTCAAACCTCGATCTCCCCGTCCTCAGCAGTCAAGCTCAACACAACAAGCGTGTTAGCCAACTACGCCACCGAGGCGGGTTTAATTATAATTCTTTTACCAATTTGAACGAACATCAGAGTTACAATTTTTATCAGAATCATTATCAGATTGGAATACATCAATTGCACACATTTAATTTTAACAAATGAGTGGTTTTAACGAATAAATTTTCCATGTGTGTTGCATTTCATTGTAGTTTAAGAATGGTTTTTTTGTCTTTTGGATGTGAAGCACGTTCTCTGAATTTTTTTTTATTTTTTGTGGTAGCGGATGAATAGAGGAACATGCGTTTAAGACTTTAAATCCTGGTAATTCGTTAGATAAAAGCGAGATTTAAAATACTTGAATCTTGTACTTTATACAAGAGTGTGACCACTCGAGGGTAAATCAAGATTCTAACTGCTAATGGTGAGGTGTTTACAGCTCAATAATATTATGTTTAGTTCAAGGCATCCATTGGTCAGATAAGTCAAAAAATTTGACAGGTGATAAAAATTATATTTGTTCTTGTACTTTGTTTTTTTAACAAAATTATGTGACTATTTTTAATTTACCTAGTTACCGGTAATTATATTTTCATTAGAAGGAAAATAATCAAAGTTTATAAAATATAGGCCTACTTAGACTATACCTACATGTATTATGATTATTTAGTTTAAAATAGTTAGTTGAATAAATATGACTGTACAATTTAACATGAATTTAAGGCTAACATTACATATATCTTGGGGAGTTGGGGGGTGGAGTCGGTAGCTTCCTCCAATTCTCAGAGGTAGGCGCTAGGTTTGGAACCACTGTTCTAAAGCATCATTCTCACAAAAGACTGAACTGCCAATGACAGGTAAATTATAGTTCGAGTCTCAGTTGGGTGTTCAGAGGGTAATTTTTGCCGAAATCATTTTCCACTTTCTCCCTTCCTGTAAATATGGGTATCCTTCCTCTAAATTGAACCTTACTCATCTCTAATAAGGTAGCATAATATATAGACTATAGGTGTTTATCAAACGAGGAGTGAGACCCACATCTGAAAAAAAATCATATTTTGTTCTGGGCAGAGTCTCTCTCCCTTACAGCAAGTGTGGATACACTTAATATAAATTCTACCTTTCTCATCCCTAACACCTTAGAATAATAAGTACAGTAGCCCTATGGCTTCTTTGGTGCTGACTGACAGCTCACAGCTGACTTCTGACAGTCAACATTTAGGTATATACATAAATTTTGACTGTCAGAAGTGACAGCTGATAAACACATGTTGTTGCAGATCATTTAGTTCGGTGTAGGGATATATAATTTGGTCTGGTAACTTTTGAAAGCTGTCAATCAGCACCAAAGAAGCCATGGGGCTACTGTAGCATATATAAGATATGCATTTTATCCATGGATAATGCAGACCAAATTTGAAAAGGGGGAAATGTTTCGGGTGGCGATAATAGTGATGGTATCAATCAGTGCTTTAGAGACAAAATATAAAAAATATAAAAAATAAGTCAAGTGAAGCTCGGCTGATTAAAACACCTATCCTTCCTTGTCAATGTAAAATGGGTGTGTCTAATTTGGTTGGAAACATTAAAGTGTTTGACTAGACAGAAAATATTAACCCTCCAAGAAAATAGAAGCCACTTACTTTCCTGCTAGAGCATAATTCTCCACATATGCCAGGACAGCTTCCAAGCCTTTCTCTTGAGCAACAGCATTGCTGTCAATGACGAATTTCTTAACAAGGCCCAAAAATTTACCAAATTCAGGAGATTTCTCATCATCAATCTGTCGAAAAAGTTTAGCGGCTTCTTCGTAGCCATGAAGTCTGGCTTTCCATAGCTAAATAACATAGAAAAGTGGCTAATTAATCTATAGTGTGTCTTAGTGAGTTTTATTTTGTGAATTAAAGACAGTTCATTATAATGTACATTCAATGGGACATTTAAAAGCCCAGACACAGTCTCCATTTCTGTAGATCCATAGGCCTAGCCCGTACTCCGTGTTCCATAAGAAATTCTACTCGCAATTACATAATCAATATCCGTAATCACGTGACCGTTTCAACCAATGAGATAGTAAGACTTTGCCCGATCAAAAAATAAAAAATAAAAATAATCAACAGCAAGGAGCAAGCGTCCTGCAGTCAGCTGATCATAATGTAAGAATTAATGAAACCAAAAATAGCTTTGTTGAGAAAACTTCCCAGTATATACTAAAATGTAGGTTAAGTACAATCACAAAAATATATTTATAGCTCGATTTTAATTATCAAACTTAGAATAAATAAGTGTTTGCAATAGCCTTAAAATGCAAAACGGATGTACTAGTATTTTGAATGAAAACAAAACAAGCACTTTTAATATTTTTAATAATAGGGGTGTTGAACCTACAAAAGCAATAACAATATTTCTGAGAACTTTATCTTTCCCAGAAGCCGCTATTCCCGGGGTGTTTAGAGTTTCAGAAAAATGTTTCTGAAATAGCTCCATGTGTAGCCATCTTTTCATTTTGTATGTTTCCATAGCGACGGATACTCTCACTACCAATTGTTCTTTTATTTCAATGTGCATGCACATATTTACTCGGCTGTGATTGGTAGTCCTTATAAACTAGTCCGTAGAAAGTTAAAGTTGGGCAAATTCTTCGGAGTAAGGACTTGCGGATAAGGACTCTGTGGCCAGAGCATCTGATATTGTTACATTGATTTCTTACAGACCCCGGACCTACGGATACGGAGTCTGTGTCAGGGCCTTTAGAGTGACAATGACAAAATATTTTGACCCTATTAGGTAGGTGTTGAAATAATACAGAACAATGAACAATTGATCACTCGCCAAAGACTTGTGTGAACCTTATTCTGATATGTTAATCCTAGATCCTGTATCCAACTCAGTTTAAGGAGATCCTAGATCCTGTCTTCGTTGTTGTTCTATGTTGCTGTTGACAAAAAATATTCGCTGTTACTATGCTTAAAAATGTATCAATATAGAAATAAACTAGTTCTTGCGATATAATTATTCTTTGAATTTCTACAGGTTATGGACCCGCATATGTGCTCAAAATAAATGAAGTAACTGATTCTAAAAATGTTGTAAGTTATTATAGTAAATGAAATTATTAAGTTGTGCTAGATTGTGAAAGTGTTCTAGTTCGTGATGCTAGTAAAACATTAAGTTTTTTTGTCATGGCGAATTTTGTAAGCTATCGTATCAAGCCACTTAAAAAAGATAGCCACGATACTTGGAAGCTTCAAGCCCAAGCAGTTTTGATAAGTGGGTTATAGAAATATGTTTCTGGTTAAGAAAAAATGCTTCATAACTAATGATGATAACACAATGAAATGGAAGGAACAAGATCTCAATGAAAGGTCAGATCTAACCTTAATGATATCGCTAAGTGAACTTATACATATTAAGAACTGTAAGTTTTCAAAAGATGTGTGGGATACATTATCAAAACTTTACCAAAGGGCCTATTAAATTGCCTCTAAGAATCATACAGCTTCTATTATTGGCACTGGCCTAGTTAAAATTGAAATGAAAGATTCGAACAAAATTAATTTGTCTAACACATTGTTTGTACCAAGTCTGACCACAAATCTACTATCACTATCCAAAGTGACTGATAAAGCGTTTGATGTCTTGCTAAAAAATAATAGCATTAGTAACAGATCCTCAAGGCAATGTAGTATCAGAAGCTAAGAAGTCAAATGGGCTATATTATGTTGATTCTAAGGCTGTAGAAGTAACAAATAAAGTGCATGAAGAACATGAAATAGAAAAATGGCATAAAAATCTTGCTCACTTAAATGAAATAGATTTAAAGTTGGTGTGCAAAAATGCAACATTGGAAGGCTTAGATTTCATAAAGAGTGATACGCTGAGTGATTGTGAGTTATGTATCAAAGGAAAATTGACCCAAGTTCCTTTCTCTACAAGAGAAGTTCCAGAAAACCTCAAAATTTTGGAAATAGTGTATTTGGATGTTTGTGGCCCCGTGCGTGTCGAATCCCCTGGTGGATCAAGATATTTTGTAACCTTTACAGATGAGAAAACTTGCTACAGCCGAGTTTATTTATTAAAACATAAAAATGAAGTTTTCAAAGTATATAAAAATGAGGTTGAGAACTTTACAGAAAATTAAATTAAATTTCTGCAATCTGATAATGAAACCTCAGAATACTGCAACAAAGAGTTTGAGAGTTTTCTAAAAGAATGTGGAATTCAGAGGCGACTTTCCACAACATATACCCTTCAACAAAACAGCTTATCTGAGAGGAAGAATAGAACCCTACTTGATAAAGCCTGATGTCTCATTTTGGAGTAAAAATTGCACCCGTCATTTTGGGCTGAGGCAATTCACACAGAAAATTACCTGCATAATAGGTCTCTATCAAGGATCCTCAAAGGCGAAATACCTTTTCGGAAATGGGTAGGAAGCGTTCCATCAGTTAGACATCTTCATGTATTTGGACCCAAAAAAACTGGCAAAGGAAAGTTTTCTTCCAGGGCAGATGAAGGAATTTTTGTTGGATATTCTGAAATTTCGAAGGCTTATAGAATGTGGATGCCCAATGAAAGGACAATTAAAATCACAATAGATGTCAGGGTTTTGAACAAAAAATTCTATGACTCAATATGCTCCTGTCATAAAACTGAGCTCAAGTGAGTTCTTCTTGGAGTGGCACTTAATCAAGACATGAGAGTTACTCAAATGGATATTTCAACTGCCTTCCTCAATGTTGAACTTGAAGAAAGAATCTTAATGCAAAAACCAGACATGTTGGAAAAATTTTTATGTGCCATAATGATGGAAGAAAGCCACAACAAAAACCATTATACATTTCTCAAAGCTAAGAAGATGCTAGAAAAACTTCAACAATCAGATAAGGACAAAGTATACCTATTTAAAAGAGCAGTTTATGGCTTAAAGCAAGCTGGTAGGCAATGGTTTAAAAGTTTGGACTTGAAACTAAAGCAATTGGGTTTCGTTTCCTCACGAGCTAACCCTTGTATATACATATCTACTACTACTAAAGGGGGAGGGAGGGGGGGGGGAGGGGGAACAAACGTTGATAGCCACATCTGAATGATTTAAAATAAGAACTAACAAAATCCTTTGAAATGCAAGACCTTGGAGAATTACATTATTGTTTGGGAATAGAGTTCTGCCACAAGGATGGTATGATTTCAACATCGCAAACTCAATACATTGAAAAACTTCTTAAAGAATACAGCATGAGTGACTGTAAGCCTGTTGCAACTCCAATGGTACCTGGCATGGAAGTTACAGAAGAATCCTGGAAATATCGAAAAATATCCCTATCAAAACTTTATTGGTTCACTCATATATATCTCTGTGGCTACTAGGCCAGACATAACAAACACAGTCAGCTTCTTAAGTCAGTACAACACTTGTTTTGGGAAAGAGCATTGGCGGATGCCAAGAGTTTTGCGCTACTTAAAGGGAACCAAAAATCACACACTGGTTTTCAAGAAAACTAGTAAACCACTTATTGGGATGGCAGACGCTGATTGGGCAACTGGAGAAGATAGAAGATCATATTCAGGATACAGTTTCCAGTTTGCAGGGACTTACATCAGTTGGGAATCAAGAAAACAGAGAACTGTGGCTGTCTACAGCGTAAGCAGAATACATGCCATTGACAAAGATAGCAAAAGAAGCAATACACTTAAAATAGTTATCACACGACATGGGTGTGCCTCACCAATCGATTGAAATACTTAATGACAATTTATCTGCACAATGTTTGACTAAAAATAACATCATAAGCTCAAAGTTTAAACATATCAGCATTAGAGAACACTTCATTAGATAAAAGGTACAGGCTGGAGATATCAACTACAAGCCAACAGAGACTTTGGAAGCTGATGTTAATACCAAAGAATTGGCTTCTCCTAGGCATAATCAACTAGTATTTGCTCTTGGACTTGGAAAACAATTTTGACGATTGAGTGTTGAAATAATACAAAACAATGAACAATTAATCACTCACCAAAGATTTGTGTGAACCTTATTCTGATGTTAATCCTTGAGTAGGCATTAATAAAATTTGAACTAAGCATGAACTTTTAACATATAAATGTATATTTATTTCTTATTTTCTAACCCAAACCTATATTATTTAAAATTACCAAGAAGTAAAGTCAAGTGTTAACTTGAATGGATGTCAATAACTTTAACCCTACCTTATGAACACATCTAACTTCAACTGGGAGTTGGATATATTCTGTTTCTTCCTCCATGTTTCTCTATTCAGAACAAAAATATGCTGAAACAAAACGCATACCTTGAAAAGTAAAATACATCCAAACAATAAAATAGGCAGGTGAAAAATGTTTATATAATTTTACCATGAAGATTTTAGCTCTTTTTGTTGCAGGAATTTATAAAATGACGCAAGATCTAAATTATGTGTAAAGATTATTCAAACAAACTATAAGATGAAGTAAATATGGCCTAAACTTAATTTAAATTTTCTGTTAAATCACTTGCCAAAATAAAGGCTACCGTTTGTATCATCTGTGACAGTTCCTAAAAACTGAACCAGTAATATCGATAAATAAATGTAGTAATTGCATTTTTATGGTTATATAATGTATAAATATAAACAGTAAAATTAAAATTTAACACTACTTACGGTAAATTCTTAACAAATTCTTAAATAGCCCTGTATAACTTGTGACATCATTTAGTTAACCCACTGGCATCCATTCGACTGATACAAATTTCAAATGCTAACGGCTTTGAAAGACTACTTTTGATTGGATAATAGAAGAAAGACATGAACATGGAAATAATCATTTTGGTATGTCAAAGTTGCCATACAAGGACTATTTTGAAATATAACAAAAATTAATTTATTTCAGCTTTACTCATCTGTATTAACATTACCACGTTTTTAATTTCAATATTATAACATCTTAAAAACATAATTGTATAAAACGGTGTGACATAATATCAAATGTATTTAGTATTTCAAAATGTTCAGAACATAATTTCACCTACAAAAAAAATCGTAAAACTATTAGATGTACTAAATACACCACATTTGAAGGTGCTACTAATCATAATCAATTAAACATGCATCAGATATTATTTAAAACAGTTTCCATAAACCGTGTTTAGACGTTGATGGCGCTAGTGAAAACAAATTAGAAAAATCTTACAAAACCCCCAATGGTAGCAAACGTATAGTAGGTATCGCAACAAAGATGAACGAAACGTTAAGCACGTATGGTTTTCAAAAGGTTAATACAAACCTTCCATTAATATGTATTTTAAATTTAAAAAAAATTAATAATGAATAATAAATGATGTGATATAACATATAACACCAACATATGTTGTCATATAAGAATCAAGCTCAAATAAGAAAAAGCAAATAAAAGAATAACAAATAAAATTTAATTTTATCAATTATTACTCCTTAGCAAATAATTATGAACATTATTAAAAATAGTATTTTACGTTTAGGCATTGGATCTCTTCGTCTTAATTTGAACTGACACCGTTTCTGTTGAAAGGTGACCGGGATGTGCCCCTATATTACTATAATTTATCTGGAAGGAGAAATTGGAATCTTACCATTTTTTGGTGCATGGCTATTACCATAATATTATGATCCTTTAAATATTGATGGGATTCTTTCTATTTTTTTTTTATAAATAAACAATATTTTTACAAAAATATCAAATAGTAGGGTGTGATGGTAATAGAACGCTTAATTAGTGATCTAACACAATTAAATCATGTTAATATATGAATTAATTTTGATCTTAAATTTCAAGAATCTCAACTAGTTGATTCTTTAAAACTTGTTCAAGTAGTGAACTATTTTTGCCTCCATATAATTTATATGAAAACCTTAAACCAGATATATTGCTAATTTTTAAATAACGAAATTTATTATATTGATTAAAGAAGTACATATTAGTTGCGAAGATAAATAATATGGATACCAAATTGTTTACCCAAAAAATTATATTTTACTGACCAGTTAATATGGAGGCAATTTTCAATGATTAGCATAACTACATCATAATTAAAGTTGATCTTGTATAAGCTTATAGATTGATTGGGGCCAAGGCTAAATACATGCGGACTGATTATTCTTTAGCTCCAATTAACAGACATTGGAGGCAAAGAGCGCTAGTATCTTAATTGGCAGGTGAACAAATCAAATATTAAAGAAAAGTTTACGCTAGGGATGGGGTATCGAAATGAAAGTATCGACTGTACACATTAAAAGTATTGGACGAAAAATATTGGTACCGTACTGGTATCGAAAACAGTAAGTATCAGTATCGAAATTTTAATCTGAATTTTTTTTTATCATCTAATATTGATAAACGCTTACCCGCTTCGGTGTCCGCGTGGTCTAACACGATAGTCTCGTCTTAAACTATACTGCCAAAGACAGGAAGATCAGGGTTAGATCCCGATCCGGTGGTTTCATCAGCAGTCTATCTCAACATGAAATTAGCGTGTTAGCTAACTACGCCACCGAGGTGGGTTCAAACTTCGTAAAAAAAAAAAATCATAATTAACTTTTGGGAGGTGCCATTTTTTTTAGCTACATTTGTTGTTTATGTACTCTTATCAAGTGGATTATTAACTATTGACAAACAATAGAAGAATGGACGACATGCCTCGTCTGCACATAAACATTTCTGCTTCGTCTGCTTGGAACACCTTGAGTAGACTGAGTCTATTGTGATCCTACATGCTGGTGTTGCTTCTTGCCTGTCATACAGAAAATGAGTGAGAGTTGAAAAATAGTGTAATTTGTTTTTCCTCTACAGACCACCCTAATAAACATTTAATCTCAGCATATGCCATGAGTGAAGATGATAAAAATTTGTTTCCTTCAATACCAATTCGATACCGGAGTGTGAGTACTAATATCATTAAAGGTATCGGAAAAAAAGTATTGAGTAAAAAATTACTAGTATACTCCATTCACAGTAGGAATTACTCTCTGAAAAGTCTTTTTTCATACCAATACCCAACTATATAATAGATTTCTAGTAGGGAAAAAAGCCTTTAAGAAAACAATTCTTATGCTGAACAGACTTTACTAATCATAAGGTAATTATCGATTTTAATAAAGTATCGATACTTTATCCGCATCCCTAGTTTCAGCTATGGTTTTATGTAATATAGTGAGGAAAGAATATAACTAAGATAATCGATGAAAGGGCCATATTTATATAAAATATATACAATATAATAATTAACTGCGAATGATTGTAACGTAATTTAAAATTTATTGCTTATTTAGTAAATATATTCTAAAATTATGCTATAGGCCTAGGACTACACAGAAGAGGGGGATACACATTGTGTAGTATTGTTTTTAAATCTATTAATGTTTCCGGCTTATGGCCTGGGTCAGTTTTTTCTATTATCAAGTCATGTAGTTTTACATTACCGGCTGGCTAGGCCTGTCATAGCTTCATAGCTATGCCTTATAATATAACTTAAGATTAGAACAGGCACAACATCCTGTCCCCGGCTGTTAATTTATCCAGTGCTGGTCCTAGGCAATTTGGGGCCCCTTGCAAACTGTATAATGTGGGCCACATAGATATTTTTAAAAATAAAAGATTAAAACAGTCTAATCGCATAAGAAGTTAGATAATATTATGAATCAGACTTAAACAAAAATATATTAGAGTCTCTATGTCTTATATGATCTTGAAAATAAAACCAACACGTGTGAGTTTGTATTAATTACCCCAATTCAAAAAAAGATTATTAATTGACGTATTACTTTGGGATTAAATGAATTACTCATAGACAATATATTATGCATGTACTATGGTTTTATATAAAAGATAATATAGGCCTAGTTTTAAATTTTTTATTACAATGTTACAAGCCTATACTAGTAAATAAATTCATTATTAGAGTGGTTGTTTAGTGATTAACATGAAGTCAAAGGACAATACAATGTTTAACAAAATTTAAAGGTAATAAAATAAGATATACAGTTGTAACCAAAAACTTATGGGGCACCTATACTTTTCTGGTGGGAAACCCTTGGCTCTATAATATTGGTTTAAACTTCTCTTATATTCCATTGCTTAATATGTAGTTAAAACCATGCATTTTGGTGTAATAATCATATTTTTATATTAACCAGTTTATTATTTATTAATTATTTAAGATTTTAGGACAAACCAAAAATTATTACTTTTTCAGTCTATCGAAGCGATTAAAAGAACTATATTATATACAGTAAAGTAGATTTTTTTAACATTTATTTAATACATTGTGTTTGGTAGGAAGTGGACTATATAGTTAGTATTCACAACCATGGAATGTTTATGGTATACGACACTCTAAGATATAGACGGGACGACATCTAAAGCGAGAATGGCTGCCCACGACCAGTAATGCGCGCGCGCTCGATCCCGTTAACAGAAAGCACAACAGACGCCAACCAAGTTTCTTGGCGCCAAAATAACACAGTAAACATAGTTTAAAATAAACAATATGCACATATACAAGCCCCAAACATCCCGTCCCCCGTGAAATACTCGTATTTCAATTAGTTTGAGGGGAGGGGATATAATTTCACCACTGGTCTGATAAAGACACCTTGTGCAGTACGGACTTTAACGACACGCACTATGCCATCGGGACCATGGAATGTTTTCGCCACACGTCCTAGTCGCCAACGTAGTGGAGGCAGGTTCGGTTCCTTGATGAGGACTAGGACTTCTTCTTGAAGGTTGTCTTGTGGATGACGCCACTTGGCTTTGGGCTGGAGTTGCTAGAGGTAGTCTTGATGCCAATGCATCCAGAAAGACTGGTGGATTTGCTGAAGCAGGCTCCATCTCGTCAGACGATTGACTGGAGTGGTGGTGACATCAGATTCTGGTAGTATCTATGATGGTCCCAAGGTTAAGAAGTGACTTGGGGTTAGTGATGGCAAATCGCTGGGATCTGCTGATAAAGCACAATGTGGTCGTGAATTGAGAGTCACTTCAATTTGTGTCAAGACAGTGTACAGCTCTTCATAAGTTAGGATCTGAGAACCAATAGTTTTGAGGAGCAATGACTTGACTGATCGTATCCCTGCTTCCCAAAGTCCTCCAAAATGTGGAGTTGCGAGGGGATTAAAGTGCCAGGTGATGTTCTGGTCAACGAGCTGCCTACTAAAAACTTCATTGTTACCAGAATCTGTGAGAAAACTTTTGAAGAGTGGAGAGCTGTCTATTAGCACCAACAAAATTAGTTCCGCAGTCACTGAACTTATCTGAACAATGTCCTCGACATGCGATAAAACGACGAAATGCCGCAAGAAAGGCTTCAGTTGATAATTCTGACGCCAGTTCTAGGTGAGTAGCCTTCGTGGAGAAGCAGACAAATAGGCAAATACAGTCCAAACAGGTTCTAGGTTTGCGTACTCGAGCCATTGTGATGGTGAATGAACCTCCATAGTCAACACCTGTCTTCAGAAAGGGTTTGTCTTGACAAACACGGGCTGCCGGGAGACTTCCCATGGCTGGTGTCAATAAGTTTGGATGAAACTTGAAACATTTTAGACATTTGCGTAGCCGCAATCTGATTATGTTTCACGCATCAATTATCCAGAACTCACGCGGAAGTAAGGACTTCAATTTGTGTGGTCCTGGATGTAGATCATCAATGTGTAGTTGGTCAATTAGAAGTTCCACGAGACGACTCCGCTTCGGGAGTAGGAGAGGATGTTGTTCTTCAAAGGACAGATTGGATCGTTGAAGGCGGCTGCCGACTTTTAAAACACCAGCAGAATCGAGAAAGGGATTTAGCCTTTGTACTGAGGATGAACAAGGTTGATCCTTGACAATACGAGCAATATCATCAGCAAGCTGGTGTAGAGTACGAATGGCGAGATAAGGTGACAATGATACTCTATATGTCACAGTCATCAAACAGTAGACTTGTATTGGATCACTGTCATTGAACCGCCAAAAAATGCGCTGATAGTCTTGATCTTCAGGATGGACTTGAATTTGACGATACATTTGTTTGGTATCAGCAGTAAAAACAATTGAATGTGAACGAAAACGAAGGAGAACCTTTGTAATATAATTTTGAAGTTTGGGTCCTGTTAGTAATAATAATAATAATAATATTTAGCACCGCGTCTTACTATCCGTTCGGGTTATACGCTTTAAGTACTAATTACTCTAATGGATTGGAAATTGGGAAGGCTGAATTAGAGGAAGTGAACTCGCATTTGCGTGGAGGGAGAGTGGAAAACCATTTAGGAAAAACCACCCCTAGTTCACCCGACCGAGATTCTAACTTCGATCTCCCCGTCCTACACAGTCGAGCTCAACACGACAAGCGCGTTAGCCAACTACGCCACCGAGGCGGGTTCCTGTTAGTAGTTGATCCTATTTTGGCCGAAGCATCGAACACCACCCGAAGTTTAGTGGTGGTACTGTCAGGTTTGATCACACAATGATGGGGAATGTAGTGAGAATAGCCAGAGTTGAAGGATGGATATGTTACTACCTTCATGTGACCTGTGTCTAAATAGTCCTGCATGAAGTCCGAATAACTGGCCTTTAAATGAGGTTGCCGGTGTATACGGCGTTCAAGGGCTTGAAAACGACGAAGAGCAGTGGTGTGTGAGTCACCAAGCTCTGGTATAGGTCCATCAAATGGGCGTGCCACACTGTAACGGCCCATAGCATCTCGAGTGTGCAGTTTGACAAAGATGTCTTCACAGAGAGCTTCCTTAGGGGTGATAACTGGGGTTGACGGCAGTTCTTCAAGTTTCCAAAACTGCTCCACGAAATCTGTTAGGGTTGGTGTGCATGAAGACGAAGATATGAAGAAAGATGACATGTCTAGAGATGAGGTGTGTGGTGACATTGAGGGTTGCTGCACCCTTCCTGTTAACACCCAGCCGAAGACAGTTTCTAGGGCACAAGGAGTTCCAGATTCCCCTTCTAGTTTCCTTCCTGTGATGATGTGGGAGAAGGTTTCTGCACCGATCAGCATATCGATGGGTCCTGGGGTACAGCATGTAGGATCTGCAAGTTTTAAATTTGAAACATGAGACCATGTTGGAGATGATAGAGGGGTACTAGATAAGTGACCAGTAATCCGGGGTAGAACAAAGACATCGATAGACAAGCTAGGGGACAACAATCCAATGGGTCGGACAAAACAGGTTGAAACCCCTTTGGCCACAGATAATGGTGTATGGGAAAGTCCATGAAGGGCTAAGGACGCCTTGCGTCGTGACAGGCCTAGCCGTGACAGACATTGGTCAGTGATAAAACTAGCTTGACTCCCAGAGTCAAGTAGCACCCTGATTACTTGATATGATCCTGATACATCCTGTGCTTCAACAAGTGCTGTGGACAGCAGGATGGTCGACGGATGGGTTACTCCTGCAAAGGATGCCATGATATTGACTGGAGCTCCAGCCTCGTTTTGTGTTTCTTGATGCATGGGGTGATCCTGTGGTGTACTAGATGCAAGTGATTCTGGAAAATGCAGTGATGAATGGTGCCTGGCATCACAGGTACGACAGCGATACGATGAGGGACACTGTACAGATTGATGAGACTCTCTGAGGCAATTTAAACAAAGTCTTGCTCGCTTGATGAAGTTGAAACGCTCCTTTGGGTCCTTGAGAAGGTACTCAGGACACTTGTGTAAGGAGTGAGATGCATTACACAAAACACACTGTGATGTTGAAGTTGAAACCATGACTGCAGCTGGTTGATGTGCTCTTCGACAGCCACTGGCACTGAAGGATGACCTTGAATGTGGTTTGACCTTGTATGAGGCCAGGGATTCAAAGGAACGGCAATATCTTTCCAGGAAATTTATGAAGCTGTCAACAGTAGGTAACTCTGAGTCAACAAAGGTGCGCTCCCATTGAGCACGAAGAGCAATGTCTAATTTGTTGCTAAGTATATGGATGAGGATCAAGTCCCAATGAACCACAGGAATTTCCAGGGCATGAAGAGCGGCTACATTTTCCCTCAGTGTAGAAAGAAGGACACGCAGCGCAGTAGTAGATTCAGCCGGCACCGATGGTATTTGAAGAATTGCATCGATGTGTTGTGCCACAATGAGACGTTTGTTGTCATATCGCCTCACTACCAAATCCCATGCCACAGTATAGTTTCCATTGGTGAGTGGAAGCGCCTGTACTATTGCTAGTGGTTCGCTACTGACTGCCGACTTCAATATGATAGCCTTTCAATGTTGGGTAGGTTAGTGTTATCAGCGACAAGGGTTTTAAACAAATTGGACAAATTGGTCCACAATTTAAGATCACCACAGAAATGTGGTAATGGAATGGCAGGGAGAGTTACGCGAGGAGCACTTGAGGGGGTAGGTAGTTGCGTGGAGCTGTCGGGACATTTGGTGGCACTAACACGGTCCAAGATAGACATTATTTAATAATAGGTGTTATCGAAGTCACAAAGTCTCTTCTCGTGTGCATCAAGATCGAAGTCATCAATGTCTTGACTACTTAATTGCACGGTTAAATGGTCTGTCTCGTAGGTCTCACGCAATACCTTAAGATCCCGACAGGTGGCTATAAATAGCTCATAACTCTTGTAGTCTAGGTTCTCACTTGCTTTAGCTAACGTTTCCGCGCGTTTAATCCCGCACTCAACGCGTGTAAGCTTAATTAAAGCAAAGTCCAGTGATAGATTCGGCATTGTGAATTAATTCTTTACCTACTACAGACTACACGACCAACACGAGAACACAACTAAAGTTTATTTACAATCTGACAACGTAATCAACAGAGCGGCGGAAAATATAATGTTTCAATGTGCCGCTGGTGTGCATTTACGCATGGAAGGACAGCGTTGTTTAAAGGATGGCCGACATTGACATAAATTACAAACAAAATGATTTACGTGAAAATCCACACGAAATTGGGACAAAGTAAATTCAAACGAGAGAGAAGTTCCCAAAACTCATTATAACACACGATCAGAGCATATATACGCCTATTAACATTGTACTGGTGATCGTGACAAGTAATAATTACGCTGCAATCATTTTAAGCCTATGACGCAAATAAACAACACGATACGATAAAAAAAAAAAGACGCGAGGAAGGTACAAAATCCGTCACGGATGGACCAAATGTTTGTTAGGAAGTGGACTGTATAGTTTAGTATTCACAACCACGGAATGTTTATGGTATACGACACTCTAAGATATAGACGGGACGACATCCAAAGCGAAACTGCCTGCCCACGACCAGTAATGCGCGCGCGCTCGTTCCCGTTAATAGAAAGCACAACAGACGCCAACCAAGTTTCTTGGCGTCAAAACAACACAGTAAACATAGTTCAAAATAAAATAATATACACATATACAAGCCCCAAACACACAGGGCTAAAATTTGATGCATAAATCAAACGCTTAAAAATGTTTCACATTTTTTATCAGCCATTTAACGAATTTATGAATTAAACCAAAAACATATTAAAATTTCACTATTTTCGTGCTGGGAAAGTGGATATTATTTGTTTAGCCATTGATATTTTATCATTCGGTGATGTTAGTACATGTACTAAACTACAGATTAGAGGAGATGAGCGACGTAGACTGGGGGAAGGAGGGAACTAACAGACACTTGTAATAATGTTACAAGACAATTTGTGGCTACATCACTCACCTCCTGTTTTGACTCGCCTCTCTAATTTCGTGGTCCTCAACAACTCTGCAGGACACACTTCAAAAAACAACTGAGCCGAGTCGTATATATTTCATTCACGGAAGGAGTTTACCTCTGAAAGGTTTTTTTTCCTACCAATATCCTAATATATAATAGATTTCTGGTAGGGAAAAAGGCCTTTCAGAGGTAAACTCCTACCGTGAACGAACTTTAGTTTGCTCCTCACCAATGTAGGAAAGCCACGTCCACGAAACAAAATGTAAGAAAGGAGTGGTTGTTCCTGCATCCAGGTCGTCGCATTGAAGAGACCTTTCTAGTTAGACTCTATATCCCCCTCCTCCCCCTTCCTGGTAAATTCTCTGATATCACATGGTTAGGCTCAATCACTATATATGGTTAGTGTTTGCTAGCATTAAGACTCATTACAATACTGGTTTCACAGAGATGAGAGCCGCTGTTATGGATAATCAAGTCTGCATTCTAAATTCCATTTTGGCATAAATTATTCTAATCTTTTTAAAATCGATATTTTTTGTAATTCTGAATATAAAATTATATTTTGACAGAGGATGTCATTTTGAATTAATATTTTGTGCAGTTAAAAATAAAGTCGCTTGGCCATTTAAATTATGACTTCCACAAGGAAAAATCTTTTACCCAAGCTTTCTTGGATTTTTTTGTTTCAGATTGTTTTTAGAGACATCTTTGATACCGACGGTGTCCGTTTGCTAGTACATGGCGTCGTTAACCTAACAGTTATAATAAAGGATTATCTACCTACACTACTTTAGTCTATAACAATTAATTAAATGTTTTTCACTGTTCAAGGTTTATTAGGTACTTGTTAAATTTAAGAGAAGGCCGTTACACGGTGAAACAGCTAAATGACATTTTACTTTGTTAAAGGTTTAACAGTTATCTACTATGTAAAATTTGGCTCAAGGGCGCCTAATGGCATCGTTCGACAAATACTCACTTATCTCTTGTTTATGTTTGTCGGCCACCTCCAGAAGACCGGGAGACCAAATTTGTATTTAAAAAACCTTAGTCTTTATATTTATACATTTCTTAGTGGTTTGAATTGTGACCATTAGATGGCAGTGATGCTGAAACTCGTTAATTTCTGATTTAACTTGTGCGAGAGCCACTAGATGGCGAGGTTCAGCTAAATACTTTAATATTATATCTAGGGGTGGACATGATCCCGAACCCTTGGGAAAATGTCGAGAATTTATCCATTCCCAAAGGTCGGGCCAGGGGAGGGGGTGATCATTTCCTGGCAAGGGTTCAGGCTGGAAATAAAGCCCGCTTATTGTTCAAGCAGGTAATACTGGCTCAATCTCTATTGGAGACAGTAATCTTCATTGTTCTGTAGCAGATTAGGGGGGAGGAGGGGGTGTCATTGACTGCTTGTGGTGAGATAAACAAGTTGGGAAGCTTGTGCGTCAATATTTTAAAATAAACTATTTGCTTAGTATTATTCATTATTTGTTCAAAAGTTAACTGGTTTCAATATAAAACGCTATTCGCACTCCCCTATGTATATTATGTTTTTATGATATATAATTTGTACTATATTTAATAATGCCCAAGATTTTACAAGTATTACCATATTAATATAAAAACAATATCTATTTTTAATCTAGAATTAATATAAATAATAATTTTTAAAATTTCCTGTTCCCGTCCTGATATAAAAATGTCATTTCCATCCATCCCTAATTATATCTTTGTTTATTGTTGTATATTGCTCAGCCATTAATCACAACATTGTGTGGATTTGAGAAATAGAATAAGCATGCAATAATTAATAGTTTTATTATACATTATCCAAATTTGGCATAACCTAACCTTTCCAGTGTGAATAAATAACTACAAACTCCATAAGCTGAATATTATTAAGTCTTCTAGATTAAATTATTTTATGCATTGTGTCGTGTAATAATGAATAAACTGAAATAAAATACTTTACCCAATCAAACATGAGATAAAAGAGATTTTAGTAAATTTAATTTAGGATCCAGAGAGTTCTCTATTTCTCTAGTCTTTGCTTTGAAGCAGGCCTATTCTGTAACTAAGAATAAAGACAAAAGTTTGAACGGGCAGCTGCAGAATCCACTAACCATAGTCCAGTGTTTTACTCCCTTCTGCAAAAAGAATGGGCTCTGATATGTCCTGAAAACTACCGTGATGTGTTTTAGTTGTGAATAGAGATGTGCCAGGTCAATTTTTTCAATTCGAAGTTAACATATGAAATATTTTTAAGCCAAATTGTTGTTGGAATATTTTTTGTTAGTTGTTTTATGCTTGAACGAATATAATATTGTGGTCATTTATACAACTTAATGCACTAAAAATACTTGGACAATGGTTTATTGCAAAATTATTTGTGATATTTAGTTTTATTCTGATAAATTTAATTACAGTCACAACTTAAAATTCAATTACTTCAAATTATTTACATATTAATATTGATTTGTAGTGTACATAACAGCTAATAATGGCAATAATTAACCATAAATTATTATTTTTGCGAATCTTCATAATTGTTGAAGTCGGAATTTCTTGTAAGCGAAGTCGAAGCTTATATGTGTTTCAAAGCCAGGTCATTCCAATGTTTAGTAAAAAATAGTAATTTATCAACATTCTTGTTCTTTGTTTATATTTTATATTAGTCTTCAATATTTATTATATTTTCCTTTATGTTAACTCCCCACCTCCCCCTCACAATCTCAAGATTCATATTCCTATAAGAGTAGATTCAACCCAACTATTATTGATATTTTAACTGATTTCAAGCTTGTACATTAAGGTGGAAAATAACATTTTACATCAAAGAAAATACTTTAAATAATTTGTCAAATAATTACAATACTATGTTTTATATATAATACATACAATAACACATTTATGTATCAAATCTCTTCTTAGTTTTCTTCTTCTTGAATGTATTTTCAATCTTTGGTTCTTCCTCGGCTATTCTCTTCTCACCACTGAAAACAAGTTACCAGTTAAATATTATCTAAAGGATTTATTATCTATTTCATGTGATTTTTTTCTTTTTATAAACAAAGAAAAAAAAACTCGGCTAAATACCTGGATTTAATAAACCAGTAACAAGCATGCAAACTTACCAGTAAAACGGCAGGCTCAAAGACTAACATAACTACACACTGAAAAGGAACCCAAACACTCAATTTCAAAGTTAATCTTAGAATAAACCACTAAACATTTTAGTCCAAACAATGCCAAACCTTTTGACAGAGACAATCGCCCTGCTGCTCTTGGAGGCTAGAATTTTACCCCAATCTTCATCAGAACCCTTGATGGCATACTGGGCCAAATTTTCCTTCTTCAATTTCTCCAGTTCGGCTTTCTGCTTCACCTTCAACTCCTGCCACACATACGATCTTAACAAATGTTAGCTAAACTACTATGGCTTTTTAAGTGGTGCAAATTCAATTGTGATAAGTTATTCTAGTTTATTAAAAGTGGAAATCTTTTCTTTGTTTAAACTAAAACCTATTGTTTTATTCAAAATATATCATAGATGTGCAAGAACCACTTTTTCAATTTGAGACGGCATGGAGACGAGTATGAAAACATTCATTTTTTTGGAGAATTTTGAGTTAAAATCAAATATTGAATATTTGGCTCAGATTTGAATCAAATAAAAATAAACAGACTCCCAAATTCCTAGCCGTTAGTAACAACAATCACCTTGGCAACTTCCTCCAACTCTTGATGCATGCTCTTTGCAACGGGGTTGAGTGCTGACCCGTCTGCTCGAGGTTGTACCATACCCTTCTCTACCGAGTGTTCCATGACACCATTCAAGTACTGGACGCAGCGACGAACTGTACGATTGAACAGTCCCAAAAGCTGAGAGGAAGGTAATTCAAGCTCAGAGGACAAGATGTCCACAGTCTTGTGCTGTAGACCTAGACCAAGTAGTATAGCCTGAAATACAACCCAGCTTTTCATATTCAGGGTGGGATACCAAAAATTACCTTACTTTTCAAGAAAACATTTTCCAAATTTTACCGACTTTTCCCATGTTCTTTAGAGAATTACAATTTTTCCATCTAATAAACATATCACATAGGTATTTACACTAATATCAGGATTTGAATCCTTGTTGGGTATTTTAAGTTATTTTTCGCAAATGGTGTCTCAGTAACTCCACAAAAATGCGGGTATATTTCCTCCAAAGTCTACCTGCGCTTCCTAATTCCTACCCAATTAGTGTAAATATGAGAATAGCCTTGTTAGGTGGTAAGATGAGGTGAACAATCATGAATACAAAATATGGCGATGTCAATGATCTATTGTAAACCTTATAAACCCTGATTTTTATTCAATCACCAACAATACAATTTGACGTCATAGAAATGTCTTATTTGATTTATTAACTATCAAGTTCATTTAAAAAGCTATCCAAAAGCTTCCAATATTACTTATTTATGGATTACTGTTAGGGGTGTGTGAGATTGAGTTTTTTCATTTGAGACGAGAATTTAGAATCCCTTACTGCGGGATGAGAACGGGATTAAAAATGTATAATTAATTATTTCTAATACTATCTTAAAACACTGCACTATTTAATTTGTTAAATGGATATCTAGGTGAGATATAAAATAAATTAACTAACCAAAATAACTACCTACCATGTATCAAATAATAATTGCAAACATAAAAATTACTCAAAGCTTTCTATATTCAGGAATAAAAGGACAATTCCTGAGATTTTCAAGATTATAGAATATCTGTCCCGACAATCGAGTCGGGAACAAGAAATATGTTTACCCGCGGGAATCTCGCACACCCCTAGTTCCTGTAGAATTTCTCTTTACATCTTTAACTAAACAGGATAAGAAGTTGAAATTCCCCCCCTCCCCTCCCCCNCGCCCCCATTGTGGCAACACAAGTTTCCAGTTTTCAAATAACGGGCTTCCTATGAAAATCAAAGTGTACCTACAAGGGTTCAGAATACTCACGGCTTGAACTGCAGACAAGTGTGTGGAGCCCATGAGGTTAAGAAAGTAAAGCTTGGAAAGTGCAGGGAGCAGGTCCATCACCAGGTGATAGTCGGCCATGTTATTAGAATACATTTCCAGCCTTTTCACATCATAATTTGTCATGTACGCATCTAGTTCTTCTTTACTCAAGTCTGGAAACACAATAACATTCAATAATAATATAAATTTGTGTGACACCATCTTATTCTTTTCTCTATGTTATTATGTTGTCTTATTTATATTTCACGCCAGCTATTAAGTATTCTATATATTTTGTTATTTAAAATTAGTTAGTACCAAATTATTGTTATATAAAGTATAGTATTTGTTAGTCTTGAAGTTATTTTTAACTATTAATTTTCCAGCAAGCTCTCTATCTATTCAATCCTTCATCATCTTGCATCAATTTGGCAACACTGAAAGTTTTCAGTTATATTTCAAATTACTCAAGAAGCATTTAGTTCCATATCATATCATTCTTTGTGTTGTGTATGTTTTTAATGTCTCTCTTCACATTAAAACGGAATATTTAGAAACATTCTAAACAATGTGTAACTATGGAAGTTTGAAGAAGTGTGAAGTATAAAAATGAAAGAAGAAATGAAGAAAGAAGTGATTTTGTTTCTATGTAGGCCTAACCTAACTATCCTTTCAGGTTGGCTTTCTTCACTATCACTTACTTTACATTATTGTACAGTGTTTCTACACTTGTATTATTATAAATTTTGTTATTTAAAAATTTAAATAAAAATGCTCTTTTTTTATTATGAGCTTTGCGACTCACCAACCTTTACTAAAAAAAATCATCTACATACTATTATGTATTAAAACACAGCCCTTGCAAACGCTAGTGTTGCAATGCATCATGGGTCAACTTAAAGTGTGTAAATTGCTGTGCCTCTGAGATAGATTCTTTCTATTTTCAGCGAATGTGTGAATCAAGCTTTACCATATAAGTATAAAAATAACATATAATTTTAATCTAGAATTACTCTAAAGTACCATTTTTATAATTTCCTGTTCTCGTCCTGATCCCGATATTTTGATTCCTTCCCGTCCATCCCTAATATTTATTTGGAAAAAATCCTGAGTAATTGAATTGTAAGTTGTAATACAACTTGATTTATTAGATTAAAATTAAATATTAGTAACAACAAGTACAATAAAACATTTTCTAAGTGATATCAATATATGAAGTTTAATAAACAACATAATATATCTTTCTAGTGTAAAAAAAACTAACAAAAACACTATTCGAACTTTGATTCGGCTTTGAGAATATTTAATATATTCAATTCGAGTTCGCTTTGAATTGAAAAAGTGGACTCCGCACACCCATATTAGTTCATATCAACAAGTTACATTTTGTACTAACCTTTGACTGGAATCTTGCAGGCTTTATTTTGTATAACACTAAGGGCAAGGGCAGGGACGAAACGAGAGAACTGGTAGCCAAGCAGCGAGATGAAGCGTCTGCGAAAGTCTGCAAAGAACTCTGGCAGCCATCTTCCTCCTCTGTCAGTGTATTCCTCTGTGTCGGTGACATGAAGCTGTTGAAGCATGATACACGAGTGCTCCCCAGTCAGGTCATTTGTGGTTTGTCTGAGAAATAGAGAAAAAGTTTTAAGAGCATAAAATGTCATAATCCCCAACAAGTATGAATATACACTAAATTCCATCACACAAAATATATAAATCTGAATATGTATATCCCAAGATGACTCAAGAGTATCCTCACATGGTTATAACTAACTTTAATCCAAGCCTAGCTTCCCAAGAAATAATATAAAAACAAACCTCTCCAGAATAACGATAACTTGCATTCATACATTCCCTGACTGCTATTGGCATCAAAGAGTCTTTCTACATACTGGCTACATGCTTATATTCAGTTTAACACAGCAGGGAAAATTTGGGAGGGAGGTATTTCAAGTCTAATACTGTCATCTGCAGATAGTTAGTGCATTGTTCTCTCATAGACGCCTGCACACAACGTTGATAGGCCGACTATACGGGGGTAGGGATACACACGTGATGGCACAAAGCGCCTCTTTTCTCCAAGTTTAGTGCCTGCACAGCGTTCGTCGCTCAGGGAAAGCGAGACAAATTACAAAGCACTCTGCGGCTTCAATCTTGTTTTTCTCGTCTAATGTGAATGGCGAACAGTGATGTGAGCAAAGAATCCAAACACGGCACTGGTCTCCCGGTAAAATGGGGTGTGTATGCGCTTTTGTAGGTGGTGGAGGTTAGGTGGCGAAGATGTTTGTAGCCACGGTACAATAAGGAAGTGTGGAGAAAGTTAATCCATCCTCACTACATTTGAAGTTGTTTTTTGAGCTATATTCACATTTGCATGCCTATTTCATAAGGGAATGGTGTGATTATGTATGTATAGGGCAATGTATTAAAAATGGATAAAGGAATTTCCAGGACAACCTAGGAAAAATGAGAAATTCCATAACAATTTCAGGCCTGGAAGAGATATTTTAAAATTCCAGGTTTTTCAGGAAGCGTGGGAACCCTGAATAAAATACATAAATAAGGCTTAAGGTAGACACATGCTTGACGCATTTTTAGGTTAAAGATGAAGCGACACGTTTATTTTGGGAACTAATAAAATATTAATTTGTCTTAGTTTCTTTGTGTAGTGGAACTCACTGTTGTAATTATTCTAGTAGGGTTTCATAATTTTATTTTATTATTTTATTTAAGGCGTTTCATACTTAAATAATATTTAAGGGGTTTCAAACCTAAATCATCTTTAAGGGGATTTGGACCTTAAGAGTATATAAGGTGTTTCAAACCTAGATAGCCTTCAAGAGGTGTTAAAATATAGAACATTTAAGAAGCGTAAAAATATTTTATTTTTTATTTATTGCATTCTTACACTAGTAGTTAAAATATATAGAACATCATTTTCAAAAGAGATAAACTAATAAGAGTAATATATTAAAATTAATTATTCAATTTTCTCTATTCAATATTTGTTTCAGTAAAAAATTGTATTTGGACACTCCTATCTATATTATGTTTTTATGATATATTATTTGTATTATATTTAATAATGTCAAAGCTTTTACAAGTATTACCATGTTAGTTTAAAAAAAATATATATATATATA
>CABFOW010001646.1:115387-135819 GCA_902141385.1 Timema californicum
ATATATATATATATATATATATATATATATTCTTAATCTAGAATTAATCTAGAGCATCATTTTTATAATTTATTGTTCCTTTCCCGGTAGAAAAAATTCAATCTCGTCCATCCCTGCTGTTTTTGGGGGAAAAAGTGCTGCCTATCTTTGGGTCTTTACAGTATTATTAGAATTTGTAAATTCTTTTAGGGCAATTATTTGCTTTTCTATTTTTTTAATTTTTCTTTTTCAAGATCCATTTAAACCTTTCAAAATGAGATCAAAATATGGTATATTTTTTTCTTGTCTGATCAAGATATTTTCCAGTCTTGCACATCCCTAGAACACACGATACACTGAGCTAAGGTATTGGACTCTATAAGTAAACTTGTAAAGAACAATTTTACCTGAGATAAACCGGAACAAACCCTGCCCTCTTCCAGAACTTGAGGAGGGGCAAAGTGAGTCCATACGAAACTCCCAAGTAGTCCAGGTGCTCCGGGGGTCTCTCACTCAACTTCAGGAGAAGTGGCGGGAGGGATTTCCTGGGAACTAACAACAAGCGCTTAGCCATGCTGGCTGAGACCAGTCTGTGTTTTACTCTATTCCGATGAAGAAGGGGGTTGATGTGCCCCGGAAATTACATAATTTTATGTTTTGTTGTGTTTTAATTGTGAACTTTGTAGTTTACAGTTTTCTGGTATGTGCATAAACCTTTCAATATTTAGTTTAATAATTAATATTAATGAATCTTAAATATCTCGGTGAGGGCGGCTACACCCTACTACAAATATATGATCATGCTACACAATTCTTTGTGACTTGTACAATATGACTGACTGACCAAAAATAATAAATTTAACTGATTTTTACGTTGACAAAAAAAAAGTGAACCTTCTAAAATAAATATACACACAAGTGGAAAATAAATAAGCTTAAAGCCCCCGCCAACCTTGACAGCTAACTTTACTTACATTAATACATAACAACTTTAGCAGAACAGCTTAATACAGAAACACATCATGAATAAGATAATGAATTATAGTACTAGCTTTGTCCATGTAATATAAAATAAGGATCAAGAATACCAGTCCCTATTCTGACCCCCACAACCTCGCCTGTTCTGACCCGAGCCACGAAAAGATCATCACATGGATCTTAATGTCCCCAATGAAACCCGTCGCCGGTCTTCATCAGGACTATGCTCTGCTGAAGAAGGGAACTGATGTACCTCAAAAATTACATAATTATGTGTTTTAGTTGTGAACTTTGAGGTCTACAATTTTGTGGTAAATGTGTAGGCCTTGCCCTTCTATCAATGTTTAATTTAATATAGCCATTTGGCCCCATCTTTCCTTTGTTAATGTTAATTATGTAAAAGAAATAATTAGTCAAAAGAAATTACTCATTAGAATGTTCCAAGAAAATGTTAGGTTTTGCACTTATAGCTCAGACGGGGGACGTTTTATTTTCCAGAGCTCTACTTGAAGTGCTGTCACCCTTAAGGTGGATAATTTATGTTTGACTCTTCAAGAGCTTAGTTTGGACTTAGTCCTGAAATGATCCAGTTTTGAAGATACTTAGGTCAAGAGAATATTCAGTGTGAGCATACTTTTGGCGGTAGGTGGAACCCTTAAGGCACACCCTATTTACAGTCTCATATAGGCTGTGCTTGTTCCTCTGGGAAAGTTACTGTGTTATATTTTGGATGCGAGTGAGTAAAGCTCATGCTTTTTTTGTTTGTGGTTTCTGTTTAACGACTTAAAGCCATGAGGCCATTCTCTGTTAACTTTGCTCTATTAAATTACTTTGCTCTTTAACTATGTCGATTCTGCTTTCTAATTTAATTATTGATTTAGTTAGTGTATCATTTATGTTTCTTGTAAATGTAGCCATTCTCTTCCCTAAATGAATGACCATCAGTCGAGGTTATAGCTATACAGCATAATTTGATTGACAAGTGGTAAAAATTTCACACTGATATATGTTGATTAAACTCAGAGATATGAATTTTTTCCTTAGATACTCCAACCATTATGCAGAAATTCGGAAACAATATTTAACCACAATTTTTCTAATCAAATAGTAGATTTTCCTTACATTAGTGATAAAAAATAATTTAAATTAGAATTCATATAGAATAATAATAAATAATAGTAATAATAATAATATTTAGCACCGCATCTTACTACCCGTTCGGGTTATACGCTTTCATATTGAAAATATGGTTTTATATTTAAGTATGCAAAAAATTACTTCAAAACATTGTTATTTGACCTGATATTAATAAAAATAAGACCTAATCTAAAAAAAATCAGGAAATAAAGAGGAACCTTAGATTCAGTTTTTTAAACAGCAAGTTTCACTTGAATAAAAGATTTTAAATTTTGTGATGAGTTTTTGATGGAAATTTAAATTTAAAAACTGCATGTAGAATGTTTAACTGGTGAGTGTAGAGATTATATTTCTTTAAATTAAAACATTATTATTATTATTATTAGAAAGGGAAAAATAATGGGGTCATTAATAAATTTCTTTTTTTTTCTATTATGTATTATATTTCGAAGAAGGTATAGGAAAGGTGGATAGAATATTAGAATATGGGATATTGTGTTTGTCCCTTTTATATTTTTCTATCCACCTTTCCTATACCTTCTTCCAAATATAATACAATTACCACATAAAGTAAAAAGAGGTTTTCCTTATAGATATTGTTTTATAATAAGCGAGGCCTACTTTTGTTTGTGTGGTCATCAATACTCAACCCAAAATTTGGTTGGATCCTAAACAATTACGCTGTCAGCTGAAATCCTATGCAGCACTGAAAAGGCTTACTAGGAAAATGAGTAGTGTGGTAGTTTCTGGTTGCTTTCCTCACTGAGCAAGAAGGTACTATTGTACATCAGTCTGCCAAGCCACCAATTGACCCTACAAGCTATACCTTCACTCCATTCATCACAGGGACTGGCTGCATACTGAATGTTAATAATGGTCTCACTCATGCCTCTCCCACTTTCATATAATACAACAATTAATTTACTAAAATAACACAAAAGTAATGAATGATAAAATTAGTTATTAACCCCTTTAAATGTCCTCTAGACTTGACACATCCCTTAAATGTTTTGTAGGCTTTAAACACCTTAAATGTTCTTTAGGCTTGACCCCCCTTAAATGTATTCTAGGTTTGAAACCTTCTAAATGGGGGTAAACTTACGGGTCTGGACAGGACTTTAAAGAGATTTGTGACTTAACTATTCAATCTTACTATTCGGAGATGCTATTCTGAGTTTAAAATCAAATATTCGGCCGTTAATTATTCAAAACTTTGAATATTCAATATTTCAATATTTTGAATATTATATATTATATCCCAGAAAAGTATGTGGCCTGGCGAAGAAAATGTTTACATGCATTAGTAACTTCTTGGTAGTAACAAGTAAAAAAGTTACATGAAAATCTTAAGTGGTGGGTGTCATTATCAAATTTAGCTTGGTGATCTGATATAAAATGACTCTTTTAGAATTTTCCGTCGCGCATAAAATTTTTATTCCTTACCACCCCTAATAGTAACATATTTTTCTTTGGGTTTAGCGTAATAAACTTACCTATATGCTCCTCCAAGAGCCCAACTTCTTCTGCTGAGATGCTCTCAATGTGATCTTCAGGTAACTTCTCCTCATCGATACAAGGGATTTTCATCTCATAATATTGTTTCAGTATTGCTAAGGCTCGGCTACCATAGCCCATCTGAAAGGAAACAAGGTTCTGATGAGTAGTCATAAAATAATAAATAGCTCGCCATTTCAGTCACACACACACACTAAAAAAGAAGTTTCAAACTGATATTCTAAAATAATTGATATGAGTGGTAGCAAAAACAGAATAGCCAAATTAGCAGCCGCTATGATCTACCACAAGTACTCCTCAAAAAAGTGAAATCTCTTTTTTTTTTATCATAGAAGCAAAAGAATAAATACTTTTATATTAAAGGGATCTTATGAAAGTCATTTACAAAGTTTGGTTTTCTGGAGATAGTCAAATTGTGTTTATCTTACAATAATTTGATTAAAAATTAAAATTATATGTGTAAGACGGTACATGAAAGAGGGATGGCCACAAATAAAAGGAACAAATGCAATATGACTTTTACAAGGTGGCCAAAGAAATACACTTTTCAAATTCCCTGACCTTCCCAAGTGTTCTAGACCAACACGTTTTAACTGTTTGTATTGAAAACTACTAATTATAGATTGACTGTCGATGGCCAACATGGTTGAACTAATATAATTTATTCGTTACCTGTACTGATAAATACATTGACAAAGGTGTCAGCATAATCTCTGGTTGGCTGATGGATAGGAAGTTTGAGGTTCAAATCCCAACCGAGTGTAATGAAGAGTTTTATCCTTAAAGGTTTTCCACTCTCTCTCCACAAAAATGCTTGTTCATTTCCTTCAAACTATCCTTAGTCATCCCTTCAAAATGCTGAAAAAACTTAATAGTTGGTAGTATTTGACTTTGCAATTTATGGTTTTGCTTAAGGAGAAGAAAATATTTAAAGCAACAGAATAAGGTATCCAAGGTTATCATTAGTTTACTTTACCTTAATTTGCTGTTTACAATATTAAAGAGTGAATTAACTAAATATTACAGTACACAATATTAATAATAAACATAAACATAATAGTAATAATAATATATAACATAACTTTTCTGTTTTTCTATATATCTATTTATTCAGGGTGCTGCCATCTATAGAGTGATATCACAACTAAAAAACAATCAGCTGTTGACAGTGAAGGCTTGTCCTTAAAAATGTGTTTGTGTGTTTTTTTTATTGTTCTATCTTAACAATTTCTACCCTTGTATCACCAAGTTAAGTGTGCTGGCTATCCCTACTAATTTAAACTACGATTCAGCCTAGTGTTCTATTCCAAACAACTTAAATATTATATTGAAGTTTGTCTTGCAATGATTCACTGTAGATAATGCCTAATTTTCCCTGTTTCACGG
Organism: Timema californicum; assembly: GCA_902141385.1. NCBI lineage: Eukaryota > Metazoa > Arthropoda > Insecta > Phasmatodea > Timematidae > Timema > Timema californicum. Next base: position 120,383 of record CABFOW010001646.1, read on the forward strand.
CCAAATTCCCTGACTTTTCCTTAATTTTTTCTCAGTTTTTTAACTCCCTGACTGTTCCAGATTTTGCTTGTCTGTGGCTCTCCCATTTTACAATGAAAAGGGAAACACAGTTCACATATACATCTGAATGTTGGAAAAAATTATGAATATAAGAGGAAATATAAATATAATTGGATAATAGAAAAAACAATTAGTAAGTAAATGTTAACATTCTTTCTTATAATCCCCTCATTATAACATTCATACATTCAGTTAAATGTTAAATTACCGGTCTGGGGTCTGGTTGGTTAAGTTCATCCTATAATAATAAAATGGTTTTGAACCACCAATAAGCAGTATTAGAGCTCTAAAACAAATTTAACTTGAAAAACAGAAAAAATAATTAAGGATTGAACCTTGAGTCTGAAATTTTCTCAAATTATTGAATCTCAAATATCTTTAAGGATTTAAGAGCCCATTCCTATTTTAAATTTTATCTAGCCCTTTTAACTGTACCTTAATTTATACATAAAACAAAATATCCTTAAGAAATGAAAAAAAGGTTTTACTTTTGGGCTGTGCCAAGCCTCGACTTGACTTTGAAACAAATATATATATTAGCTTTGCCTTTGATAAAATTTTCGGCTTCAACAATTTTTATGAAGCTTCTCCAATAAAAGTATGAATGGCTAAATCATTCAATTTATGGTCAATTATTAAAGCGCTATTTTATAAATATTTAAAGATAGTTTGAATACTATATTTCTCGAATATAAATCTATAATCCAAATTCAAATACTAAAAGCTTTGAAAATGAACAATATTAAAGTGAAAATATTTAAAATTTAATAAAAAAAAAGAAGTTGTTTAAGATATGGCGACAGTGACAAATGCTATTTTGTTTGTCATGTCTTTTAAATCATGATCAACAAAGAACACTATTTTTAGGTAATTGTATTAATACAATTTTGTCCTTCGTGATTTTGTTATGCTCCCAAAAACACAAAGCTATATAATTATTTTTAAAGTTTACTTAAAATTGTTATTTCAAGTTAAGGTCTTTATAATAGTTTGAGATTTCTTCTAATTATTAAAACAAAATATTACATTGAGATTTCTTCTAATTATTAAAACAAAATATTACAATCAAATGTGCAATAAAACATTTTCTGAGTGATTTTAGGGAATAATGTTATATAAATAACCACAATAACTTAATAAGCTATTTTTTCAAACATTAAACAACCATCAAAAAATATTCAAACCTTAATATGGAATTGAGAATATTTAATAAATATAATTTGCGTTTTCTTTGAATTGAAAAAGTGGACGTCCACTCACCCCTATTTTGCTTTAAGATTATTTAAACACAACATATTTTTAGAAGAAGCATTTCAATACAATATTTCCGAAGAAAACTATATGTCAAACAATACCCCATGGTAGTCCGGATGTGTGGCTATCCTGACAATCCGTGCCCCCGACAACATGGGGAAGTCCTGATCCTGGAACTGCTGGGCTACTGACCAGGGGATAAGGTCCCCATGTGCTCTCTTACCCCTTGAAAGCCCATCAACAACAGAGTTCTTGGAGACCTGGCCTTCCAGGCACACCTAGACAATCAACCAAACTAGTCATATTGAGGTTTTAAAAAGTACTTTTGAACTAAACACACCGTAAGTTAAATGTCAAATTACCGTTCTGGGGCCTGGATGTTAAGTTCATCCTATAATTATAATTGATTCTGAACCAACAATAAGCAGTAATGGAGATTAAAACAAATTTAGCTTGGAACATTGAAAAATGATTTTTTTAAGGAGTTGAGTTTGAGATTTGAAAATTCTCGACTCTCAAATATCCTTAAGGATTCAAGGGATTCTAGGGCCCATCCCTAGTTTATGTGTATTACAAAAGTTAGTTTTACGAGCAGACTAACCTGAATGACGACAAGGACCTCTGGAAGGAAGTTCTGGTTGGGGTCAACCGGGCCCAGTAGACAGAATAAATGATGTGCTGGAGCATCTGACATCATCTGGAGGTCATTCGGGCTGTTCTGTACGTGTGAATATTGACTATTATATACTGTACTATCATATACAGTTCATGTAAAAAAAAAGACACAAGCAAGCAGCCATGCTCACAATCTATGAAGCTTACATAACAGATTAGATGTATACACAAACATTTGTTGTTGTCCCAAGATTATTGCCTAGTACCACACTTTAAATCACTCACTCACTCGTACCTTGCCTACTTCACACCATGTTATGAGTAATCAAATTAAACTCGGCCACTATTTCATGGGAATGAAGTTTTAGAGGAGCGTGCTAGCTGTCACGCGGAGAAACAGGATTAGAAATGAAGTTTTAGAGAAGCGTGCTGGCTGTCACACGGAGAAACAGGATTAGGAATGAAGTTTTAGAGGAGTGTGCTAGCTGTCACACGGAGAAACAGGATTAGGAATGAAGTTTTAGAGGAGCGTGCTAGCTGGCACGCGGAGAAACAGGATTAGGAATGAAGTTTTAGAGCAGCATGCTAGCTGTCACATGGAGAAACAGGATTAGAAATGAAGTTTTAGAGGAGCATGCTAGCTGTCACATGTAGAAACAGGATTAAGAATGAAGTTTTAGAGGAGCATGCTAGCTGTCACACGGAGAAACAGGATTAGGAATGAAGTTTTAGAGGAGCATGCTAGCTGTCACGCGGAGAAACAGGATTAGGAATGAAGTTTTAGAGGAGCATGCTAGCTGTCACATGGAGAAACAGGATTAGGAATGAAGTTTTAGAGGAGCAGCTAGCTGTCACATGGAGAAACAAGATTAGGAATGAAGTTTTAGAGGAGCATGCTAGCTGTCACATGGAGAAACAGGATTAGGAATGAAGTTATTCAGGCAAGAGTTGGGCTATAGGGGGAGAACCTAAGATAGTAGAGGATGCCAGGGTCATGTAATAAGGATGAAAAAGGAATTAATCCGAAGGAACTTAAGTATGTAAAAAAAACAAACAAGAGAGACCAAGAAAGAGATGGGAAGGAGAGCAGATGATAACAGCAAATGCGCAGTTGAGAGGAAGTTTGAGGCACTTTACTAATCTAACTCAGCTGCAGTCTGTAGAAACAGTTAATGATGATGATGATTAGTCTTGTCAGAAAATGAATGATGAAACACATACCTTGTAGTGCGAGGCAACAAAGAGAGCCACCAACCTCTGAAGGAAAGATTCAGATGCTTTGTGAAAGCAAAACAATGTGTCCCTGTATAAAACAAAAGGAAAAAAACCCTTAATAATCCTTCAATGTACAATGTCGCAAACATTGATTATTATCAAATATCTTGCTTGGTAGGGAAATTTATTTGTTTGAGACTTGAAACCATACATATATATATATATATATAAAGGGTTTTATATTACACAATTATATTAGATTTGTTTATTAATGTAGGCTTATTTATAAAGGTGTATAATTTATTCACATTATTTTGTGTAAGCAAGAAAATATTTTTCAACAAAATGTGTGCAGACACTATAAAAACTCAAGGTCAAAGATTAAGATAAGCACACAAACCTGGCACAAGAGAGCAGATGAGGTGTCAGGTTACTTCATAAGAAAAATAACTGTGACAGTATAGAACATTACACTTTGGCGGCCTTATAGTCTAAGATGTCGCTCTCACAATGTACTAGACTTCTGATGACAAGGTGATTGGGGTTCGAATCCTAGTTCGTTGTACTAAAGGTGGTTTTTCCTAAGTGGTTTCCACGTTTCCTCCACACAAGTGCGGGTACAATTCTTCTTAACACGTTGGGGTAATTAATAAATAGGTGTTTAACCTGCATGAGTAGTAAAACGTAGTGCAAAGAAAAGAAAACAATTATAATTCTTGAGGGAAAACCTCATTTCCCTTTTTGGGGTACTAATTGTTATTCAAGGAAAATAGTATTATGAGCCACTTTGGAAAAAGATACTCTCATTTGATATTTTCCTGCTCTAGTAGATGTCAAAACCCTCTGAACACATCTTTCCCCCCTGTGATTAAAAAAACCAACACTTTAATAATGGTCAAATATATATTCATTCAAATAGAAACACACTAAAATTAACCTTGTAGCAAAATTATTTTAAGTCACATAATGTTTATGAGTGTATAATAATTTTTTTCAACACCTCCATAATTTAGTAGAAAGTTAATAAAATTCATAAGCTATAGCAAGCAACTCTCATTTTATTTTCAAACAAAGTTATGTTTATTATCAAATTGTTAATAAATATTCATACTAAATTATTTATATATATATATATATATGTAGAGAGAGAGAGAGGATGCATATATGACATCTAGAGAGACAGGGAGGAACCTACCAGCATGGCTAAGCAATAATAACGGGGAAAATCACGGGGTATCAATGCAAAGGATCATAGATAAAAACAAACCTGTGGAAATAGCAGGATGCGTAAAACTACACCGGTAGATGCCACATGTGGAAATCACAGGATAACCAGTCTATTGTATAAGCCACCCATCAAGCAGTATGTGCAGCCTGACACAATACAATCAGAGAAGCCTTTGACTCATGAATCCTCCATTTTTCTATTGTTCGAATTAGATACCAACTCTGACTAAAACTCCTTCATGAATGGCTGAAGTCTATAAATTAGTAATAGCAAATGTACTGAATTAAAATGCTTCAAAAGGGATGACTTCATGGGAAGCTTCTTTGACGTTGTGAATGTACATTAAAATAAATTTGTCAACCCAAATTACAAATATTGGTCCTGGTATGTATAAAATAAAGTGTATTGCACAATATGTTGGCCTCACCCCTGAAACTCTCCGTAAACAAATGAATGGACACCGCCATGACACCAAAACCAAGAATTTATAAAAACCAGCACACACCTCCACTTATATATAACCTCAACTTTGAGGACTCCTACACTGTCAAGGTATTAAAATCATTTAACAAGACACAATGTAATATGTCTCAGTTAAGAAGATGGGAACTGGCACATCAATGGATCACAAAGTCTAGAAAACCACCCAACCTAAATATTCGCTAATTTCAACCCAGAGGTTACACCAGCACCACCCCATAGAGTAACAGAGAAACATTCAGAGAATTTCAACTCCACCAGAGAAGTTTTCATCCATACCAACCAAGTTGGCAACACTGAAGACAACTGTTTAGTCTAATTACTACTACTTCCTAAGAAAGATGCTATAATAGCATCGAAATATTGAAGTATGTGTAAATATGTGTTAGTGTTTTTACTTTTATTGAGTTCTACCATTTTCTTAATATTATATCATTTTATTTATTACCAAATATTGTTTCTAAATAATTAAAAATCTAAAATGATATCATTACCATATATTGTAATAATATTTTAAGTGTTCATTTTGAGGCCGCAGTCTGAGTCGATAGATTTTTGCCAACTCCAACTTCAAATCCAACCAATATTGTTTCCAACTCTGATTCCACAGCCCTGAATACAACATGAGGTTGGCATCTATTTATCTACCTGTTGATGTAGTACAGGTCACAGCTGTCAGGGGGAGGGCAGCCTGTAAGGAGAGGCTGCACTGATGTAGCGTCCAAGCAGAGAAGACCTGTAAGCCACTGCTCCACTATGTCACCAGGGCGGTAGCGAATAGATTCCTCAAGGACAACCTGCAAAAAGACATCACACAAGATCACTCGGCAATAATGCCCTAACTCCCCAACAAGAGAAAAGGGCTGATGTGCCCCCTAATATTAACTAGCGGCGATGTGTTGTATGTTGAATGTGTATTACATTTTTATGGTCTCCAAGCCAATTTTCCTTGTTGATTGCAAGAAAAACAATGATAGCACAAAATATTTTCCACACTGTACCATAACATCCCACTAAAGAGACTTTATATTAACTGTACCCTGACAATTTCATAGGAGATATGTTCTAGCTAACCGTGGGATTTAGCAGAACTCTGATTTGAGTATATAAAAACATAAGTGTGCGAATAGACATTTTGTCACTTTGGGACAAGTTCAAATAGTTGGAGTTAAAACACAAGAGTTCTTTTTGAGTTTGACTAATATAAAGCAGTATCTATGTGTCCTATCTATGTGACCTTTTACATGTTCTTATATAAAGCAATATTTGTACTACAAATATTTCAAGTGAATTTTTGTAATGGATCCAAAAATAAAACACAAATACAACATAATTTTTTTAAGAGACACATTTTTTATGAATATATCATGAGCATATAAATTTGGATTTTTAAATAAATTAAATATAATTTTACTAGTTATATGTTTTTAAAATCATAAAAAAGGAATTATTGAGGGATTATATTTGCTATGAGATAATTAATTATTGGAATTTTCGTGATAGTATCAAAAATCTCGAGTACTCGAATTATTAAAATTTTGTAAACATATTTTAATCAAGTTCAAAACATTTATAAAACTCACCTCTAGCTCAAATTCTCGAGTACTTGCACACCCATAGTATAAAAATTAAGTCGCAACAAACTAACAAGTCCTAGATTTTGTATAAACTCAACAAGACGGCCAAGTTCCAAGATAGGTGCAGTACGTACCTCGTGAAGAGTCCTGCCTGTGGCCACACTTTTGAGCTTCTCCTTGTCAGCAGTGACCCCTACAAGGGCAGCCTGAGTCCTCAGCTGCTGCAGAAGCTTTAGGGACAGAGACCGACCTGTACCTTCATACCTGAGGATCAAACCATGTTTCAGCTCAACAACATAAACAATGTGGTCGATAAACAACACAGATCACACCAAGGCACTTACCCATTAATGGTGGATGCCAAGAACACAAGATATGGCCCCAACATGGCCTTGACGTAAGGCAATGGAATGGCTGCTGCTTCATCAATCACAACAAGTTCGGCTTGGCCCAACTTGTGTGCATCAGTAGGGTGGATGTACTGTGCATGGACAATTAGAAATAATATTTGGATTATTATTTGATGTGCACACTATTTTGAGCTATTAAATTTAAAACATAGCTTATTTGTGTGACCATCTCATATTTAAGACAGAGTTTATTTGTGTGAAAATCTTGCAAAATACCCAAGTTAATACTTGAAATACTTATACTGCAACTTTTCTTGATTTAATTTTAAATCTAATACAAAAATCATACCACTAATTAGTACTTATTGGACTTAGAACCCAAGACTCTTATATTAGTAGAAGGACACACCTGTCAGACAAGTTACAAAGAAATAACCTCTCATGACCATTAAGTTATGTATTGGAATAGTCTGTGAGAACCATCACCCACACAATCAAAACACATTACTTGAATTGTTTGTCTGTGGTCCCTAAAGATGTTGACACGGACAATGGCCTTGTTGAACTCGGGATTTGTCGACTGAATTAAGTCGTAGTCCAGATGCTCTTGGTATTCCAGGGCATCAAATCCTGTTTAACAATAGAGTATATTTGTGATGAAGTGAAAATACACACAAAATCCCCATTTAAATGAATCCAACAAATTTATAGGAAAATAATGGCATCAATATCAACCAGGATTAATTAATTTGTTAAATGAGTAGGGGTGTACAAAGTCGAGTTTTTTCAATTTGAAGCATCAAATAGAATGATATTAAATATTCCAGAAATTAAATTAAGGTTTAAATGTTTAAAAAGTATGTTTAATGTTGTAAATAAATAGTGTAAGTTGAATAGCTACATCATAACTTTGGAACTTTTATAAATATAATTTATAGAATTTTAAATTCAAAACATGATTATCTAGTCTAGTCATAAGTTGAAAAATAATTGTATTAATACATGTGATAATTGTATTTTATATAATTTGTCACATGACTATTAATTTTTGATGTATGTCTTTGAATCAAGGTGAAAGCTGATGAGTATTTGAAGAGAACTCAAAGTTTTCTAAGCTTCACACACCCCTATAAATAAACTCTCCTTTGTTTGGTAGTAAATAAAATGAAAACTTTTAAAATTACCTTTGAACACAAATTCAAAGAGTGTGTTGAGATTTTCTGGACTAGGGCTAGTAACAAAGATGTTGGAGTAACCGAATGCGACAGCAGCCGCTATGGACAGGCCCAGAGCTGCTGATTTTCCCCTCCCTCGAGCGGCAGTCAGAGAGACTGTGGATCTTAGAGTCTTCTCTGATATTCCCTCAATAAACTTTAACACCGCCTTCGCCTGCAAGATTATCATATCAATAAAGACAAATTTAATATGAGAATTAACATAACTGTTCAAAAGACTAAATAATTGTTTCTAATCAAACAAAATCAAAACTGGAAAATATATGGATGATTAAATTTGACAAGGTGAACTATTGATGCATGAATATGTTGAGAAACTTACATTTATACATGATAACTTATTAAACTAGGTAGGGGTATGCGAATTCCAATTTTTCAAATTCGAAGTGAACTCGAATCAAATATATGAAATATTCCCAAAGCCAAATAGAAGCTCAAATATATTTTGTTAGTAATTTTGTATGCAAAAAAAAATATTATATTTTGGTTTTTACATAACTTTATGCACTAACATTACTTGGTAAATATTTTATTGCACAATTGTTTATAATATTTTGTTTTATTCTTATAAATAAAGCTAATTTCAAATTCATATTCAATTACTTCAGATTTTTTCCATATAATATTGTTTTGTACTGTACATAACAGCTCAAAATGGTCAAAATTGATCATTATTGGTAAAGATCTGTAGTTGTTGAAGCCGGAAATTTGTCTAAGTTAAATTGAAGATATTTGTTAGAAGTCAAGTCGAACTTTCGCACACCCCTAAAACTATGGCACAAAAATAGCCTGATTTATTTTATAATGTGTAAATTTAACATCATAAGTTTAACAATTGTTAACTAGGATATGATTCCATTTGATAGTTATTATAAATTTACAAATAATATTAGCTTAAATTCAAAACTCGATTCAAACTCAAAAAGCCTAATTCACAGATGTCTAGTAAATAACTAAAAGAAACAATTAGAGAGAAAGTTCTAACTAGTTAAATTCCTCCTCCTCTCTATCGTCTTCTTTAAATCTTGTCCACGGCAGTCAGTGGGTTCAGTAGAGCTTCTCGGGGTTAGTTGATAATGGTGGGGGTGGAGAAAGTAGTCGAATAAAGAGATGGAATTTGATGAGGTTGATTCGGAAGTTTTATTTTAGAGAAAAGTTAATAGACATTTTATTACATATGAAAAGAAGAAGGTTAATTAGCACTTGAAGATAGACACATTGTTAATGTGTTAATTGAGCCACATACTCGTCCCCCTTCCCTTCCACCCATCTCTAAACACCCTAAAGCCAACACTAAAAGAACGAGTATTTGTTAAATATCTCTTAATACGTCTTCCTAGCTTGCGTGCTAGCCGGCAACTTGTTGGTATTATCAACAACAGACGCTACATTCTGATGTGCTGATTGGCTAGCTGTTCGCGCCAAATCTCCCTTTTCCCCTGTGAAGCCACACGCGCAAGTCACACGTGCATCTCACAGCTTCCGGGCACAGATAAAATAAAACAGCATGATGCTTAAAAGTGAAATATAAATATAATTTCTAACAAAGACTTTACAATAATGAAAAACTACTAGATTTAAAAGTTAAAGGCCTAAAAATGAAGTTATGAATTGAAATTTAAAACATAATTGTTTATCTTTGGATTACTTGTAATTAACATAAAACCCTATACTTTCTTATGATTAAACATTTTAACTGACTAATTTAGTGATATGGAGATTAAATTAGGCCTAGAAAAGAATAATACATCGAAGATGCTGAAGGCTATTTATTAAATTAGGCCTAACTGATTGGAAAACAATAATGTACTATAAGTGTAGTACTCTCAGTAAATTGATAGTGTTAACATGATTTATAATAAACTAAAGAGGGATTTTATAAAATTATATATAAAATGTTATTAAATGTCTTTGAATGTTATAAATACTGGAACTTTGCAAACCTATTACAACCATAATGAATTTAGTGGTTTTAAGAATGGTATTAAATTTACAAAATAATATATATAAATGAAATGGTTGAGATCTGAGGGCCTAAAACCCTGACCACTTTACAAAGTCTCACTCGCCTGGTCTGTTGTCTTGCACTGATTTACAAGTACGCCGACCGGTTTTAAGTCTTGCACGCTCTCCTTGATGGAAACCAGTTCACTGTCCACTCTCTCGTCACTCTTCTCTACAGGCTCTACTCGCAGGTTGTGTGAGGACACAGGGAGGACCGTCAATTGGTCGTCAACCACCAGACAGCGGGGGCATGACGCCAACGACAACAAGAACCTATGTGTAGTGGCAACTAAAGTCAATCTTTCACTTGCGTTTTAACTCCAAAATGGTAGGCCAGATTAAAAAAGAGCAAACAACTACTACTTAATTGTTATCATAAGCCAAATGAAATCCCTTAGGTTTTTTTTTTATATTTAAATTAGAGATACTGATAGATATATTTATTATTTTGGAAGAGGCATGGCATGTTAAGTTCACCTTTTCAATTCAAAGTGATTTTGAAATATTCTCAAAGCTGAATTGAAGTTCAAGTATTTTTTGTTAATTGTTTTATGGTTGAAAAAATATTATATATGAAATTATTTATTTAGATAACTTCATGCACCACAATCATTTAGGAAATGCTTTATTTTAATTTTTAAACCAAGTTTGATTCTTTTCCATATAATATCAATTTGTTATGTAAATAACAGCTCAGTATGCCAATAACTAAACACAAATATTTTTAATGTATTGTTTTTTCAATATTTTTACTGAAGCTTTGTAATTGTTGAAGCCAGAATTGTTCTTTCAAAGATAATTTGAAGCTTATTCTTTTTTTTAAAAACCTCCAGTAAAATTGCAAAACAACTTGTGTTTTTTTTATTAATTAGTTAAGTAGGAATGTTACTTTTTTATTTCTTAAGGAAAAAAACTCTTTCATCAGAAGAAGGAAAACATAGCTCATCACTTAGATGAATCAAAAAATCTATAGGTAAATTAGTTCAATCATGATGCAGTTGAAAAGTGTGCCTGGATAAAGATAAAACATACTTCTAGGCAAAGATTCCAGTAGTGAGTTTCTGTTGAGACACAATCTTCAAATACACATCACTTGAGTTTATTATAGGTTTTCTGAATAAGCTCTAGTTAATTAAATTCAAACAAAATCCCAAAGCGAGGAAGAATTAAAACGTATAGTTTTAATACTAAATGAAAGACTATTTTTGATAAGTTGCTGATCGGTTTAACATAAATTGCAAAGACAAACATATAATTATTAAAAAATAGAAACTTATGTTAACACAATTTTACCCTGTTAAATCAGCACCATCAGGATTCTGACCTTAACAAAGTTTAGATAATTACAATTTGTAATGCCTGAAATAATAAATGATTTTAGGAACTCGAATGTTTTTTTTATTATAGAGATTTGAGAGATCATCAATATTTTATCTTGATAATTCATATTTTACTCTTTGAAAATATGTAATTTTTTTAAATGAATAAGTGCAATAGGTTTTACAACATTAGTGTGTCATTTTATTCATAATATATTATTACCTTATATTAAAACCCATATATGGTACTGGACCTTTTATAACAAGTTATATTAACTAAAAAGCTCTGAGCCACAAAAATAAGTGCTAAGCAACAAGTAAATGTGACATGGATCTTAAGCAACTTCAAAAATGTACTTGGACAAGAATACTTCAAATAAAAAGTTCAAATCAAAACAAAAAGTAATTTATTTTTCACAACTTACCGCTCATTAAAACGAGCCACAACATCATTGTGCGCCTCTGTACGAAAGCGTTCATGAACGTCCATTGTCATTGTATATAACTGCTTCAACGAAGCGACTGAGCGCAGAAGGAGGACAATCATACCACCGCCTTCTACAGTCTCGATAGTCCTGGCCAGTAGGTTTGGCGTCAATGCTTCAAAATCCTGACAGATGTATAAACAGTTTCAGGAGGTGAGATTTTAGCGGGATATATGACAGCATGTACTGCAGAGTTCGAAAGGCGATTGATAATCTTCAACATTATTTTAGGTGAGCACAAATTTCCAAGTTCAAATGAGTTGAACTTAAAAAGAAGTTAGATAGTCACTCACAATGGTGGTGGGCACACAGTCTAAATGTCAAGCTCGTTTAGTCTGGTTTGACAATGTTTGGGGAAGTTTGAATCCCGATTGGAGGTAGGTACTTAGAACGTTTTTACTTAAATGGTTTCTCCCTCTGTCATTCAAATAAAGGCAAAAAGCTTATTTAAACTCTACCTTCATACCTACCACATCAGTGTAGTTATAATAAAATGAATAGCTTGGAAACATGAAAACACAAAAGGATCGGCCTTTGCAGATGTGGGGCAATGCACAAACTTCCCTTGCGGGGTCTACCAGTTATCCTGCTTCAACCCCTCCCGCCTCCCCTTTCTCACTGCCCTGCCACCACTAAAAAAAACTTAAATTTTTTATTATTAAATGTTATTACATTTCAGAAACAGTATTTGTATACATATAAGGGTTGAATTATACCCAACCCTTTGTTCAATTTTCTATACCAACAAATTAGTTGTGTACAGAGGTACAAAAAACAATTATTGTGCCAATTTTGAATTAAATTGGTCGATGAGTTTAAAAGTTATCATGAGATGTACCCATCACAGACAGACTGATATAAACCGATGGAGTTAAAAGGAAGTACTGGCTTTACTCATTCAGTAAACCGAGACACAGGATTATGTTTTTATTTGTTTTTTACATTCTGACAATATTTGCTAGATTGCCTGTACAGGCAGCCTACTATACGAGTGCACAAATATAGGCCTATATTCCACCCCAACTAATTTTTTACCCCCTCTGTCAACCAAGCAGGGCCCCCAAAATCACAGGGCCCTGTGCAAGCGGACCGTTTGCATATCCCTAAAAGAAGCCCTGAAACATAATATATATTAGTGTAATTTATTCTTATACCCCAAAGTAGTAATGAAACGTTCTTATGATAAAAAGTTAAATAGAGAATGTTGAACTGAAACCTTTAATCAATAGTAGTAAAATCTTAATCCCAAAGAAAGAATACATTATTAAACAGACAATGGCAAAAAAAAAAATTTACATTACATTATAAGCCCTAGTGGATTTAAGAATAAACAACAGTAAGTTACCTGCAAAATACACATTCCAAAAGTGTTTCCTAGAATCTTGTGTGTTTCGGAGTAGTAGCAGTAGCGTATATTGGTGGACGCTACAAATAGTTCGAATGGATCATCTTCATTTACATTCAATTTTCCTGTTTTGATTTTCCTTTGTAAGGTTTTCATTCTTTTCTTCCTGTGACTGATATAAAATATTGTTATATTTGAATTATATCTAAAGCAGTGGTATTCAACTTTTTTTTTTCATATATACCCAGATATAATTTATATTAAAATTTGTATCCCCAAAGTTGTTGGTGGATAGTGCAAGCTATACATTTTTTATAATCTACATCTAGGAGAAAGAGGGGGAGAGAAGGAGAAAAAAAAGGTGCTCCCAGAGCACAAATCTTTACGTTCAGCTCTCTTGTGGCTAGCCATAAATCTATCCCTGCTAAAGAGCAATAGGTAAATCATGATTTTGATTAAGAGGGTTAACTAGCACACTTAGATGAGTGATACTGGAGAATAAATTGTTTAAATAAAACACTTTATTATTATTATTTTTATTTAGCACCGCGTCTTACTACCCTTTCGGGTTATATGCTTAAGTAAAAATTACGCTAATGGATTAGGAATTGGGACCGTTGAATTAAGAGGAAGTGAACCCACATTTGCGTGGAGGGGGAGTGGAAAACCATTTAGAAAAAACCACCCCCAGTTCACCCAACCGAGGTTCGAACCTCGATCTCCTCGTCCTCGGCAGTCGAGCTCAACATGATTAGCACGTTAGCCAACTACACCACCGAGGCGGGTAGTAAATATAACACTATTTAACTCAAAAACATGTTTTAAGACTCCATGCAGCTTCTCCAGCTCGTGTGTTAAAATGTGTTTATAGTGTGTCTGGTTCAACACTACTTAGGTAGGGTGTGCTGGCTGTCACTCATAAAAAATATTTCACCGCGTCTTACTGCTCCCTCTGGTTATATGTTGGTTTAGATTATTATCTATAACATAAGTGAATATAAAAAAATATAAAATAAAATATATTAAGTATGTATTTTAGTGTATATTGTTGTGTTTAACATTATTTTAACCATGTGTGAAAAGTATTAAAATAAATTATAATAGGCTACATATAATGCAAGAAATGGGTGTTCTTTTAGGGAAAGCATTTAAATTTGTCAATGGTGAAGAAAATGGTAAAGTATTCTGTTGAGTAGGTGAAATAAGTGATTATTGTCTAATCAGGGCTGCCACTAATTTCTTACTATCAAACTACCTGTGGTTTCCAGAAGGAGTTTTCATTTTTCCTAGCACCTTAGATCATGAACAAAAGAGTATTAAAATTTTTCATCACACTGACTGAGGTGAAATCATGTAACTTGTGTTTAAATGAACATGATTTAAGATTAATGTTGCTTCACAACCCTTGTTTAAGACATGGTTGAATAAGTCTGTTTAATTCTCTCAGTTCACTTTTTTATCCATCCAAAGACCTAATATTTTAAGCCTTCAGTTAAGTGTTCTAAATTAACAAATATTCCAGTATTTTTAATATATTTCAGGCCTCTACCGTAGTTCGGATTCCACGTTAAACTGTAGGTCCTTCATTTCATCTCACAATCACCCTACCATTACACAGCGTAAGTGTGTATAACCCGAACGGGTAGTAAGACGCGGTGCTAATAATAATAATATATTTCAGAAAATTCCCTGTGTTTTGCCATATTTTCCCAATACAAAAAAAACTGTTTTTTCCCAGTTTTCTAGGTGCGTGGCAACCCTGCTAATGCATTAAACAAATAATTGTAATATTTAAATGGCAAGTGCTTTGTGATTTGGGGATAGTACCCATCATATTGAGCATGAGCTACAAGGTTTGTTTTTTTCAAAATATTTATATTTTATGATTAGTCTTACAAACAAATTGATAGAGAGAATCAATTAATATGTAGAAGCAAATATTTTCTTCTATAATAGAATATGTTATAAAAAGTGTGCAAACAAATGAAATAGTAACAATTTTTAATGTGTTTTAAAGATTAACAAAGATGCTTTCAAGTGGCAGGTATTTTATTACAGTGTGTAAATCAAAGTTTATGAGTTTGCTGAAAAAAAACAAGATTTTTTCAGAGAAACCAGGCAGTCTTTTCTAACCAAATAGCCACATATCACAATAGCTAGGCCTAATTGATTAATATTTATTTTCCTATGCAATTTGGTAATATTTTGTTTTAATTGAATGATTATATTTGAACTTTTGAAACTTTATATTATTATTATTATTATTATTA